>LPNX010125676.1:0-36396 GCA_001517045.1 Pseudotsuga menziesii | reverse complement strand
CCCTGTGGCCTCTTTTTATAATTTTTTAGACATAAGCATCTCGATCGAGTCCATACCTCGACCGAGGTATTTATTAACCCTCGGTCGAGGTTTTAATACCACAACCGAGGGTTAATAAATACCTCGGTCGATTGCTGAAAAAAACCTCGGTCGAGGGCTTGATAAAACCTCGGTCGAGATATTAAAACCTCGGTCGAGGGCTTGTTAAACCCTCGACCAAGGTACGTTTTTTTGTTTTTGCCTAAAAGCGCTTGCCAAAAAGTGTTACCCAGGTCCATGGATTCACCCATATATGCGTTTTGAGGGATTCTATCTAGCACATGAGTAAAAAATCAGGTTTTCATCGCCAAATTTGGCCAAAACGTGTTACCCATCTTCATGGAATCGCCCTTGTAGCTCGAGGATGCTTGATAACTTAAAATATTTTTTGGGTTTTCTAATATGGATCAAGTCAGGTGACCTATATAACCTCCCACTCTCAAGACATGCGTGAATCTCACTCAATCACAAGGCTTTTAGTTACAACTTGTTTAGTAGTTTGAAAATAAGTTGCATGGATGGAGAACTCATCAAGCTGGCAGACTTACATACAAAATAGATGCATGTAAATGGATAAATCTTGACAGAAATGGTACTTATAAATACAATCACATTAACTCACCAATAGGATGACAGCTATTAGCTATTAATCAACTTGAAAATCACCTAAATACACATTCAGGAATAAGTACAGTAAAGATAAAGATGATGTCTAAACAACTCATAACAAAAGAGCTTACGATTCAAATAAACAAGATGAGACGCTTGACAATAGAACAGGCTTACAAATCCCTGAAGTCGAACCTTTATTATAAAATCAATCATGGGATTTATAGACTTCTACAAAAATGACAAATCTTGAAAATCCGATCTGTTTACACAAAAAATACTTGAAAGTGATAGTTTTTTCAGATTAGGGCTTCAAACCCTTGCTAACTATTTGTCTATATATTGTGAAGATCTAGTTCACTGAGCGAACTTTTAATAACTGAAGTGGTTGATGATAATCACCACTACTGGTTCAGTGTAAAATTGCTACCAACAGCCAGTGTTTCAGCTTTTAACTAAAGTGTTTGATAGTGATCACAGGTGCTCTTTCTTGTTTAATCCGTTGGATTATTCCACCTTGTCACCATGGTCACCGATCAGAAGTTCTGACCTCTAACCCATCGGCGGCTTAGACCAGAACGCTGCTGCAATGTCAGTGCCTCAAATGATTAACGTCACGACTATTTATGCATCGACGCTTTCCATCAGTATCTTGTCGGCAATCGGAAGCTGAAACAACTAATGCATCGGAACCTCAAATAAGAATGATGTCGCAATGTCAGAGGTTCCAATGACTAATCTTCTCAACGTTGATGATCAGAAGCTCTGTCTTCTAGCCCATCAACACCTTAGACCAGAACACGACCGTTGTTTTGGAGGTGAAACGAACTAATCTTATCGCTGTCAGAAGTCATTTGATGAAGGAATCGGAGCTTTAGTTATCTGTGCCATCAACACTGCGGAGGAGCTTAGTCTTAAATTTGACGATCTGTAGTTCTTAGTTCTCCTGATCACCGATAATTTCCTATTGTTGCGCTATCGAAATGATTATTGATTTATTGGAGGCCTTGATCCATAGCCCTTAGTTCTTCCAATCGCCGATGATTTTCTATTGATTGATTGGAAGCCGTAGTCTGTATATCTTCCATCGTTTCAGCTCCTTAGTGGAATAACTCGCTGATCCGTAGCCCTTAGCTCTTTTGACCACCGATTATTTTTTGTTGATTGATCGAAAGCCTTAGTCTATATATCTTCCATCATTTCGGCTCCTTAGTGGACTAACTCGTCAATCCATAGCCCTTAGTTCTTCTGATCGTCGATGATTTTCTATTGATTGATCGGAAGCTGTAGTCTCTATATCTTCCACCATTTTGGCTCCTTAGTGGACTATCTCGCCAATGGTTAGTGTTTTCAATTTCCAATGCCTTATCAAGTAGTCGTTCCGCTTTCTGATACTTGACTTCGTCGCCATTTAGTTCTTCATATCGCTGACATTTTGGAACCTTTCAGCTTTGCCTTGCTGCTACGTTGTCTTTAGTTCTTCTCATCGCCGAAGATTTCTTCTGATCACGGAATCCATAGTCTGCAATTATGTCGGTGGCTAATGAGATGTTTTGATCCTCGTCCAAGCCACCGAAGCTACAACTTTGTGTAATTTTTATCAACAATAAAGGATTTCAAACTATTAGTGACATTCATATCCCTCATTGCATGAATTAAATTCTTCATACAAAAATAAATTATTTTTGGAGATAACATCTGGCTCCTACTTGGGGATGGGAACCTCCCAGTGAGGTCCCAAGAACCCCAGACCAAAATTCCTTTCCCTAAAAGAAACTAAGTAACTTAACACTAGAATTTATTGTTCCATTGGGCATGGAGTCTTATTTTGAAAGAAAAACAACCTACTATCTACTAATTTACAATCATAAGGCCTCAATGTTGGGCTATAGGGCACACCCGGGGTTTATACTTTAACTTCAAACCAACAAAAAGACCCACAGTGTTGGCCCTTTCGGCAACAACCTGCGAACAGGTTGCAGTCTCACTCGAAACAGCTATGGGGTGCTGCAGAATCAGGTTTCTACAAGCAGAAGAGGGATATTGCTGTACCTTTATCCTTAACAACAATTATTTATACAAAATAGAGCTTCGACATTCAATAAAATAGATTCACAGTTTAGATAAATAACGTTACTTTCTTAACCCTTAACTGGGAATTCACAGCGAAGTTACTATTTAACAGTTATCTTACTTTAGCATTCACCTACTTATCAAAAGCATAAAAACATCAAAGTACAAAATAACACAACACAATATTTAATGTGGTTCACCCCCAGGGTAGGGGCTACGTCCACAGAACTGCTTTTATTCAACTCTTTACAAAACAACAGTTCTGATCTATGCACTCAGCTGCAGATCCTTCATTCAAGCCTAACTGTGCACTTAGCTGTATTTCCTTTCTTACAAACTCTAAGCTGCGCACTTAGCTACAGTTCCTTTCCTTACAAAAACCCTCTGCGCACATAGCTGCAGAGTTCGTCCATGCACACAGCTGGGACTTGGCCTTAAAACCCGAAAATAGATCTAACTTCTTCGCATCATATGATCCGCGTGTCATTAGATACCTTTGACATCTTTACATGAGTGCTTATTTATACAAGTGCACTATTACAAAATCATGGGCTTATACCCAAAATTTATGGACAATTACAAAAAAGAGGGCTTTGACTCAACCCCGACACCCCTAAGACTATTTTGAGTCCCAACTCTGCTTACAAGATTCCACAAAAACTGTGAAGTTACCAAAATTAAGGACCATTAAGGTGTGCGCCCCAACAGGCCCCTAAGACTCACCAGTGTCTTTCAGCTTCGCTAAAAGAGGTACTTGTGTCGATGCCAAACTCTGTCACAAATGCTTCAAGGGTTCGCATTGTCCAGAAATCAACAGCTCATGATATCGCGTTGTTCACTCTTTTAAATATGTTAATTCTTGCGGGGGTCCAATCAGGAAACTGATATTCCTTGAAGTTGGTCTTTCTTTCTGTCAACCTAGATAACCACTGGTGCAATTCTATGTGGATACTACCAAAGAAAATTTCATGAATATCAGTAAGAACATACCTTTGCAAAAATTCATCTGAGCTGCGACGAGGATCCTTATTTTCTTGCTCAGCAAACTTCAAGTAAGTCTCTTCAATCCAATCACCAATTTCTTTTGCTGAGGACCTCCAAAACATAGCCCTTCAGGTACGACGTAAATCCCTCTTGAAGTAGATCTGTTCAATCGACAATGGAACCAATTTGTTGGGCTATAGGGCAGACCCGGGGTTTATACTTTAACTTCGCACCAACAAAAAGACCCATAGTGTTGGACCTTTCAGCAACAACTTGCGAACAGGTTGTAGTCTCACCCGAAACAGCTATGGGGTGATGTAGAATCAGGTTTCTGCAAGCAGAAGAGGGATATTACTGTACCTCTAGCCTTAACAACAATTATTTATACAAAATAGATCTTCAACATTCAATAAAATAGCTTCGCAGTTTAGATAAATAACGTTACTTACTTAACCCTTCACTGAGAATTCACAGCGAAGTTACTATTTAACTGTTATCTTACTTTAGCATTCACCTACTTATCAAAAGCATAAAAACATCACAACACAAAATAACACAACACAAGATTTAACGTGGTTCACCCCCAGGGTAGGGGCTATGTCCACAGAACTATTTTTATTCAACTCTTTACAAAACAACAGTTCTAATCTGGGCACTCAGCTGCAGATCCTTCCCTCAAGCCTAACTGCGCACTTAGCTACAGTTCCTTTCTTACAAACTCTAAGCTGCGCACTTAGGTGCAGTTCCTTTCCTTACAAAAACCCTCTGCACACACACTGCAGAGGTCGTCCACGCACATAGCTAGGACTTGGCCTTAAAACCTGAAATTAGATCTAACTTCTTTGCATCATATGATCCTCATGTCATTAGATACCTTTGACATCTTTACATGAGTGCCTATTTATACAACTGCACTATTACAAAATCATGGGCTTATACCCAAAATTTATGGACAATTACAAAAAAGAGGGCTTTGACTCAACCTCGACACCCCTAAGACTATTTTGAGTCGCAACTCCGCTTACAAGCTTCCACAAAAACCGCGAAGTTACCAAAATTAAGGACCGTTAAGGTGCATGCCCCAACACTCAAAGCCTCAAATAAAATAGAGCTTCAAGAACCGCCCATTCACTAGGCCATCAAATACCTCTTCACCTTCATGACTCTCCAATTTGAAGGTGTTATTCTTATGTACCTAGGCTATCACAAAAGGGCCAATCCACAAAGAGTCAAATTTTCCATGTTTCCCCTTATCCTGTCTGACAACATCCCACTTGAGGACCCAATCTCCGACCTGGAAGTTGTCTGCCTTTGCTCTTTTGTCAAACATGCCCTTTATCCTCTATTGATGAGCTTCTATTTTTCCTATAACTTGCTCCCTGATCTACTATAACTCCACCAAATCCATCATCCTTCTCATCATATCATTTGGTTCATCATCCTCTTCCTGAAAGAACTTTGCCACTGGAAGGATGAGCTAGATAGGGAAGATGGCCTCAGTGTCATAAACTAGTTTGAATAGAGAATTCCCTATGGAACTTTGGTTTGTAACCCTATCAGCCCATAAATCAAACTTAAGCTTTGAATCCCATCTTTTCTGATTTGTCTCTAGCAATTTCCTGATTATTCTGACTAATCTTTTGTTGGATGACTTAGCCAAGCCATTGCCTTGTGGGTAATAGGATGTGGAGTGCACCAGTTGAATACCCATTGATTCACACATTTTAACTAATGCCCCATCCTTAAAAGCTGGTGCATTATCAATTACTAACCTTACTAGTTAACCAAACCTGTTGAATATGTTCTCATATAAGAATCTCATGATGACTTGATGAGTGGCATTTCTAGTGGGTACTGCTTCTATCCATTTGGTAAAGTAGTCAGTGGCTACTAAGATCCATTTATCATGTCCACTGGAAGATGGATTTATTTCACCTATGAAATCCAGACCCCATTGCTGGAAAGGTCCATTTACTGTAACAGGACTAATGGGCAAGGATTTGAGCTGTTGCTTCCCTATAAATCTTTAGCATTGGTCACAGGCCCTTACAAAAGTGCATACATCAGCAAAGAGGGCTGGCCAATAGTACCCTTCTCTTAATATCTTGTGGGATGTGTTTTTCCAGTAGTGGTGGCCTCCACATGTACTGGAATGAAATTAATGCATGACTAGCTCTACTTCCTCTTTATCTAGACACCTTAACAAAATTCCAGACAGATCCCTCCAATAGAGCAATTTGTCAATTATGCAAAACTTAACATATTTCAACTTAAGAGCTTGTGCTTGGTTAGGAGTGAGATCAAGAGAAAATTATAATTTTAGCAAAAATTGAATGATACCTGAGTACCACTCACATGAAGATATGTTCTCAGCTAATGATGGACTATTATTCTGATCTTGATTTACTTCTATTTTCACTCCTACCATAGTATGCACCTTTGCTGATCTGACACATGTGAAATTTATTCCCATCAATTCACAGTTTTCTTTGGCCATGAGTTTGGCCAAAATAATCCCTTTACAAGCTTGGTGGGTTTCACCTCTACATCAAACTCAATGAGTTTGGAAATCCATTTAGCTCTCTTCCCATTAATGTTAGGCTGAGTCAAAATATCCTTCACAGCAGCTGAAGGGACATATGCAATGACCTTTGCATGGAGAATGTAGATTCTGAAAGTCTTCAAAGATTTTATGAGAGCATAAGCCTGCTTCTCAATTGGTTCATACTCCAGCTTAGCATCTCTCAGGCTTCTGCTAAAGAAAGCAATTGTATGATCAAGACCTTCATCATTCTTTTGTAATAGTACAACTGCCACTGTGTCATAAGATGCAAAAGAAAAAATGTAAAAACCCTTGGTGTAGTCGGGACTAATTAGGGTTGGGGCCTCCATGATGGCTTTCTTAATTTCTTCAAAAGAATTTCTTGCCTAGTCAGTCCACTTGATTTCTACATCATTTTTTAGCATGGTTGGTATGTGCTTTACCATCTCGGAGAAATTAGGAATGAATCTCGTGACGAAGTTTATATTTCCTAAAAGGGATTGAATGTCTCTTTTTGACCTTGGTATTGATAGCTGCTGAATTGCTTCCACCCTTACCGGGTCAATATTTACACCTTCTGCTGATACTATGTGGCCTATGATCTTTCCTTCATTCAATGCAAACTGGGACTTCTTGGGTTTTAGTGATATTCCGTACCTTCTGCACTTAAGAAATACCTTCCTTAAAAGCTGCAAGTGGTCATGATGGCTATGAGAGTAAATTGTTAAGTCATCCAAATATATCAGCAAAAATTTATATTTTAGCCCTACAAAAGATAGGTCCATGGCTCTCTGAAAAGTATCCCCAACATTCATTATCCCAAATGACATTTTAGCATACATGAAGGTGCCCCAGGGGGTGGTAAATACATTCTTATCTTAGTCATTAGGGTGCGCAACAACTTGGTTCTATCCAGAGAAGCCATCAAGGAAGTGCATAACTCTAGCCCCTGAGACTTTCTGCAATAGGTGTTCCATCTTGGGCAGTGGATAGTTGTCTTTCTTGGAACACTTGTTCAGGTTTCTAAAATCCACACACAACCTGATTTATCCATTCTTTCTTACTGCTACCAGGTTTGCAATCCACTTGGAATATCTGAGGGGAATTATGATCTTGGTTTTAAGGATCTTATGGATCTCTTTTCCAATCGCTGGTAATAGGAGAGGGATGATGGGCCTTAGCTTATGTTTGAAAGGAATGGTGTCCTTCTCCAAAGGAATTCTGTGCTAGATGATATTGGTGTCATAAGTTTTTAGGTCACTATACACCCAGGAAAAAACATCAGCAAACTCTTTTATCAAGCTGCAAAATTTAGACTTCTAATCAACATTCAACCCAATGGAAAGATTTATCAGTTTAGGATGGCTTTGGTTGCCTATGTTTTTCTCTTGGATAGAAGGGTCTAGCTCCTTTTTGTCAAGCTTGAGAGGGATGTCATTTTGATCAAATAGTTCTACCAGTGGTACTAGACGTCAAGGTATGTAGTTGCTGGGTAATTGGACAATATTATGCTCAGTCACTTTATCTTTTAACTTGAGCTACCTGGATTCCTCCATGTTAAGGTTTTCCTAGTCTATGTGTATGTGTACATAAAGGAGTCTCTGAGTTTCCATACCTCATCCCTGTAGGCCTTCAATCTGATATTTTTCATCTGAAAAGTGTTGTTGACTTGCTGTATGATGAGGTCTGCGTCTCCAAAAATATTCATGCACATGATCCCCATCTCCTTGGCCACTTTAACTCCTAGCAGAAAGGCTTCATATTCTACTATGTTGTTCGTGGTTTTGAAATCAAGCTTATAAGACAGGTGAATGTTTTCCTTATATGGGGAGATCAAGACTACACCCGCGCCTGTTGATCTTTGAGTGCTAGCCCCATCGAAAGACATTGTCCATATCACTATCATGAATTCTTCGAGCTGCTGATGGGTGGGCTTAGCGAGCTGAACTGATGTCTGTTGATTATCATCTATTTTCAAAATGCAAGACCCAAAATCGGTGTCCACTGCATAGATGGGGTGATTTACTAAGAGGATCTCCTTGCTTATAATGTACGCTCGCTGATTTTCCCTGTACAGTCTCTTAGTTTCTCCTCGGAACATGTGAATGGTGGCGTATGTGAGATCCATCTGAAGGGAACCACCTAGTCTTTTGCTCCATGACCGAGACAACAAGAGGCTGAATTTTGGAGGAATATCAACCACTACAATGTCCATCATTATGCTTTTCGAAGGTAGCTGTGTTAAGTTTATAGTGAGGTCTTTGATGAGGCCCAAGCACTTGACCTTCCTGTTGTCAAAGGAGAATAAATCATGGTAGGGCTTGGTAATGCTGAGTCCAATATTATTCATCACAGCCTTTGGCATTAGGTTATGAGAGGATCCTTAATCCAGTAGATATTTATGGAGTATTTTATCACAGATGTTCAAGAATATATAAAACGGTGGGTAGGAGTCCTTTAGGTCTTCGATCATGGGGCCCATGGTTACAACAGGCTTGTCATCTTGTAGGTTTACAAAGTCAGTTTCAATGTGCACCTTGGGCTGAAGGGAATTCAGAATGGAGGTTTTGAATGCATCATTCTTCATTAGCTCAATTAAAGGGAAAGGGATTTTCAACTTTTGAATTTCAGACTCAAGGTTGAAGGAATAATGCAGCCTATCTAGAAACCTTACCTCAGGAGCTGTAGGTTTGAGTTGGACTTGATTAGGTGTGGATGAAGGTGTTGGTTTATGCAATGATTTAGATGGGACATCCACTTTCTTTTGGTAAAACAACAACCTTTCTAGCTGGTGTAGTAGGCTGCTTGACAGGTACAGTATTCTTCTTGAGGGGAGCAACCAGCCTAGACCTCATTTGGTAACCTCCCTAACCATCAGCCTGATAGACATACTCTTTAGTGATCTTCTCATCGATTAGGGATTCCTCATATTCTACCTAGATCAGAAAAGAATATTCCACCTCATCCTCCATGCAGTGGATATTTTCTTTAGCTTCTCCTTCTTCTTCAATAAATTCTGGCTCTTCTTCTAATATAGTATTTTAGAATGGAGCTCTTATCCTCTAATTGTCCCCTTGATTTCTCTCCATTCTAAGAATCTGAACTGGGGGGTTTCCTCTTCTATAAGGAACAAAATTTGGGTTTCAAGGAGCAAAGTCACTTGGCCCTTTACCCCTCATAGGTAGATGTCTTTGGTCCTTCAATTTAGACATCTCAGTAGTCAGGTTATCTAACAGTTTGGTCATTTTTTCCATCTTTTTCTCTGATGCTTAAGCCCCACTATATTCTGTTGGCTTCTTTTTCCTGTCTATCTTCCCTTTGACCTTTTGAGATGCCAGAATGTTTGACTCTACTTCTAGGGAAGCATCCTGCATGAGTGATAAGGAAAGAGACCTCCTTTCTCTAAGAAGTAAGCAGAAGTCAGAGTCAAAGGAATTTTCATAAGTTATCCTATCTGAGGTATCAGTGGGATTAATTTCGATAGGGATCTTGTTGTACATATTATTGAATCTCTTGGTAAAGTTGGAGATAGATTCCCCATTTTCTCTTTTCAGGTTGTTGAATTCTGTGATATAGTAGAGGTGGTCCCTCCTTTCTCCCCAATGCTTTAGGAAAATTTCATCTAGGGATTCTATGCCTACCACTGATCCGACAGGCAGTTCCTTAAACCACTTCCGAGCCTGGACATCTAAGCTTTGCACAAACACCCTAGTCCATACATCTTCCTATTCTATGTTAATATTTTCAGCATAGCTGTAAAATGCCTCTAGATGTTCTTCAGTAGTGAAATCCCCTTCCCCTGTAAACTTAGGCATATTCTTGAGATAATCCCCAGTAGGCATGGTTGTGAGGAGATTTGGCAGAATTAAGGGCACATACCTAGCTACCAGGATCCTTTCCATCTTCGTAAACTGAGGGGTAGCCATATTGGAAATGGGTATGGACAGGGTTGTGGAAGGCAGTACTGGTGATTATACTTCCTAAGAAGGTGGTGGTATACTTATCCTAGTGGAGTCACCATAGATTGGATCTTCACAAGCAGCAATGCTTGAAGATGACCAACCCCTAGATTTTTTTTATGTATCTCAAAATTCCTGGGAATTAAGAGTTTCAGCAGAAGAAATAATAGCAGAAAGATTTGAAATACCTAATGTAACTTTTTGTGCAGCACTGTTGGTCTGTCTTAGTAAATCCCTATCTTTCCTCAATATTTCTTCTGGATGTAAAACAGGTGTTGCTGGTGGCCCCTTTGGCTTTGCTCTGGTAATTGGTATTATTGAAGCCACCTTATATCAATGGATTTTCTAGATAGATGATTACAACCATAATAGTTTCCAAGCTTTGTTTATCATCAAAGCATGGATCTATGTCGTCTCCCAGGGAAGCTCAGCTTCAATCTCCTCTCCTCGGCAACAGCGCCACTTTGTTATCACTCCAGGAAACTCCTCTAGGTTGTAGCTCAAGGATTCCTGGTAACTTAAAATATTTTTAGGGTTTTCTGATATGGATCAAGTCAGGTGACCTATATAACCTCCCACTCTCAAGAGATGCATGAAGCTCACTCAATCAAAACACTCTTAGTTACAACTTGTTTAGTAGTTTGAAAATAAGGTGCAGGGATGGAGAACTCATCAAGCTGGAAGACTTACATACAAAACAGATGCATATAAATGGATAAATCCTTATAAGGATGGTACTTATAAATCAAATCGCATTAACTCACCAATAGGATGGAAGTTATTAGCTATTAATCAACATGAAAATCACCTAAATGCACATTCAGGCATAAGTACAGTAAAGATAAAGACGATGACTGAACAACTCATAACAAAAGAGCTTACGATTCGAATAAACAAGATGAGACGCTTGAAAATAGAATAGGCTTACAAATCCCCAAAGTTGAACCTTTATTATAAAATCAATCATGGGATTTATAGCCTTCTACAAAAATGATAGATCCTGAAAATCCGATCTGTTTACACAAAAAATACTTGAAAGTGATAGTTTTTTTCAGATTAGGGCTTCAAACCCTTGTTAACTATTTTTCTATCTATTGTGAATATCTAGTTCACTAAGCGAAATTTTAATAACTGAAGTGGTTGCTGATAATCACCACTGCTAGTTCAGTGTAAAATTGTCGCCAACAGCAAGTGTTTCGGCGTTTAAGTGAAGTGTTTGATAGTGATCACAGGTGCTCTTTCTTGTTTAATCCAGTGGATTCTTATACCTTATCGACGTGGTCGTCGATCGGAAGTTCTGACCTCTAACCCATCAGTGCCTTAGACCGGAATGATGCCACAGTGTCGGCACCTCAAATGATTAATGTCGCGACTGTTTAGGCATCAGCGCTTTCCATCACAAGCTTGTCAGTGATTGGAAGCTGAAACAACTAATGCATCGAAACCTCAAAGAAGAATGATGCCACAGTGTTGAAGGTTCCAATGACTAATATTCTCACCATCGATGATCAGAAGATTTATCTTCTAGCCCGTCGGCACCTTAGACTGGAATGCGCCCACTATTTCGGAGGTGAAATGAACTAATCTTATTACTGTCAGAATTCATTTGACGAAGGAATCACATCTTTAGTTATCTGTGCCACCAACACTGCAGAGGAGCTTAGTCTTAAATTTTTCGATCTGTAGTTCTTAGTTCTCCCGATCACCGATGATTTCCTATTGTCGCGCAATCAGAATGATTATTGATTGATTGGAGGCCTTGTCCATTTGTCTTTTTCCATTTCGGTTCCTTAGTGGACTAACTCGTCGATCCGTAGACCTTAGTTCTTCCAATCGCCAATTATTTTATATTGATTGATCGAAAGCCATAGTCTATATATCTTTTTCCGTTTCGGCTCCTTGGTGGACTAACTCGTCGATCCGTAGACCTTAGTTATTCCAACCACCGATGATTTTTTGTTGATTGATCGGAAGCTGTAGTCTGTATATGTTCCGCCGTACGTCTCCTTAGTGTACTAACTCGTTGATCCATAGCCCTTATTTCTTCTGATCGCCAATGATTTTTTGTTGATTGATCGAAATCCATAGTCGGTATATCTTCCGTCGTTTCGGCTCCTTAGTGGACTATCTCACCGATGGTTAGTGTTTTCAAGTTCCAATGCCTTATCAAGTAGTGGTTCCTCTTTCTGATACTTGACTTCGGTGGCATTTATTTCTTCATATCACCGACATTTCGGAACCTTTCAGATTTGCCTCGCAGCTACGTTGTCTTTAGTTCTTCCGATCACCGAAGAGTTCTTCTGATCGCATAAGCCGTAGTCTGCAAGTCTGTCGGTGGCTAACGAGATGTTTTGATCCTCACCCAAGCCAGCGAAACTACAACTTTGTGAAATTTTTATCAAAAACAGATGGTTTCAAACTGTTAGTGACATTCATATCCCTCATTGCGTGAATTAAATTCTTCATACAAAAATAAATTATTTTGGGAGATAACAGATATGAAGAAGAAGAAATCCTCTATGTTTTTGGAGGCCTACCAAAACATGAATATGATGAAAACTATTGGACATCATATGAGGAAGAGATCAGATCTGATTCTCCAATGGTTAATAAAAACTTGACAGAGATTATTGAAGCATGTGAGAACATGTCTCACTGCTACGAGGACTATCTAGCTTTGGGTAGGAATATTTGTGCAAACCTTTCTTTTTGAGATTATATTTATTTCAAGTATGGATTCTGGCCCAAGCATGATTATTAGCATTCTTTCAAGATCAGCAATCCATCCATACAGGAACTGAGTTGTTCCACCTCTCTAAGAAAAGAAGAAGAAGAAGGAACCAAAGGTGAAGATTCCTCAAAGCCATCTGCATATTCAAAATTTAAGAGTTTGTTTGGTTTTTCTTCAAACAGAGATTATCAATATTGTGACATGAGTACCCTTCAATATGAAAAAGTCTCAAGTTGCTTGGAGGAGAATAGAAATGAGGAAGAGGAAAATATCCATGAAGTGAAGTGCAAATCACCACAAGGTGGTTGCATAAGAGAAGAAGTTGAAGAGGAATGCACTTCAAGTTTCTTGGTGAGTGATCTATAGATCACTGCTCAATTTTTTGGCTCATGTATGGGTGGTGAGACATATTTTGGACCATATCCAAAAGAGGTACACAAATAATATTTGCATTCACCTCCTGAGCCACATAATGAACAAGAAAACAAAGCCACACCGCTCAGGTGTGAATCATAATATTTGGTGGAGGAGAAAGCCACCAAAGTATATCTATATAAAGAGGATAAAATGAATGATAAATGTTCTGATTTTTTATTCATCCATGTACACTTGAAACCATATGATCCATGGGAGGATAGAAAGACTTCGCTTGCATCTAAGGACTACAAGATGAAGGACAATTGTGAGGGAGATGAATCTGCTCCTAGTTTATCTGTTAGTGAACCCAAAATCAATGCAGAGGATGGTGATACTACCAATGAGGATAAGGGATCTTTTGGATCATATCCAAAAGAAGAAAAAAATCAGATATGAAGTCATTATTGGAACTTCCAACTGAAGTGGAAGACAAGCCCCCACCAGCCAGGTATGAACTAGGAAAACTAGAGGAGAAAAATATGATGCAAAGAGATGAGCACAATTCAGAATTTTGGACTCCTTTGCAGCATGATGAAGCTGAAATGATAGGGCATGAGATGATCTATAATATATGTACAGATCACATGTCATTACAGCCTTCAGATATACCTTCCACTTCACATCATGCAAGTGAGTGTGCAGAAAATTCAAAGGCTGACCTATATGTTGAGGATGAGTTTTACGTGGTGGATTCATGCTACAAGAAAAATGGTCATATATGTCAGCTATTAGAAGAAGAAATATTGGTGGAGGATATTCTTTGTGATCAACATTATTTGAGTGGATCACTAAAGGATGACAAAAAGAAGCTTAGGGAATCCATGAAAAACATTGTTGACATCAATGCCTTGGTGGCAAAATGTTGTTGGAAAGCTTATAGTGGAGACATGGAAGGAGAATCCTTTCTGGAGGAGTGCATAACACTGAAAGAAGGCATGTCCAAGATGAAGGAGAGCTATATGAACTTAATATATTATAGAAAACATCTCCTCATGGTGGCTGAAATGTACCATTGTGCATTCGAGAGGGAAACACAAGAGTCTGAAAGACTCCATAGTAAATGGGAGGCTACATATGATTCCTTGAAAATAACCCAAGAAGCTCTTCAAGAGTCAAGGTTGCAGATTTACCAAATTCAAAGGGACTTGAATGTACCACACCCCCCATATTGCATGGAAAAGAATCCTGTACACATGGTAGTAACTACTTTGAATGTGTTGAAGGAGCCTCATGTGGAGGACAACCATGATGAAGGAGCATATTTGTAGATGCTTGTGAAAAGATATGAGGAAGAAAATATTGGCCAAGCACTCGTTGATATTGAAAGGAAGGATGAAGTGTTCCTAGCTATGGTAAATATTGCAGAGTACATTCCAATTGAATCATCAAGCAAGGATGATTATCTGTTCATGGATTGGGTAGATAAATATATCACTAAAATATAGGATCAAGGATGTACTAGAATTGCTTGCATCAATAGAGGGTTGTTTGACACGCATGCCTGGAAGAAGACACCTTATGAAACAACCCTATGGATAGTATATTCTTCTCCAGAATAGGTGTCTGATCACATTCCATATGGATCAGAAAATAAAAGTATGTATTCATCCATTGATTGGGTGGATAGAATCATCTTTGGAATGAAGACCTTGGGAGGTAAACAATTTTATTTCTGCAATAATTTTTTTGTTGTGACTGACATTGTCTTGACATGTGAATAAAAACAAAGATTTAATTTGCTACCATTGGATACCTTCCATACACATGCACATGAGCTGAATTCTATTTTTTTTGTGCTTGAGGACTGTGTAGACAATTTTGATGGGAACCAAGCACTTGGCCTTTTCCAAAAAAAACTGGAATTGTTTTGTGGAAAGAGTCTCCTCCCAATGGGAGGGTCAGATGAGGATGAAGATTGCGAAGCCATAATTTGGGTGGATGAGTATTGTAGGGTTCTGATCCAAATTTATACCCACACTTCTATTTCAGGCTCATCAAGTAAGAATGAAAATTGGGAAAAGGAATTTTCCTTGTTGGTGCAACGGGAAGAGATGGAGGCTTTCCTAGGTGTTCATGATGACTTGTGGAATGCACAATCACCCTCCAATCAGCCACATAGGCACATATGGATGTCACTTGACGAAATTCAACCACATGTGTATTGGGTGGAATATTACATGTCACACATGGAGTCTTCTTGTAGAAAAGTTTCTACACATGATCAATGGAAGGTAGATAAGTAAGCAAACTACCAAGAGAAGTTGTTGAGGAAAATATATTGGACACAGTTGGATATATTCTTGCATTCTTTGACCAGTGGCAGAGATTTGAGTTATTGGAAGTTTTCACATGGACCTTTTAGTAGAAGTGTCAGTACCTTATCAAGTGGGATGAGGGGACACTTATTTGTTTTTCGTGCTTGCATTTTTGGAGATAATTGTGATGCATCATTTTATTGTGAGTAGTTTGGGAATACTTGTTGGTTGGATGAGTCCTATATTCATTGGGGTTGGACATGGGACTCATACCTATGTATTTGCAGAAACATCATTGTGATATATAATGCTGATGTGCATTAAGCACATAAGGAACTTTATGTTGGGTGGGGAAATCTCACAGATTTCCAACTTTGCATTGAGAATTTCTAGTTTTCGGTGCAGAGGTATGATTTCCATAGCATGAATGTCATTTCCTGTGATGAGAAATTTGTATGGTGGATTCTAATGTTTGGATACTTACAGTTGAGGAAATTGGATCCAAGCATAAATTTGTCTGATAAGTTGTGTGGGAAGGCATTATCACTAAAGGGGGTGCAATGCAAGCAATGAGACCCTGGCATTGCTTGTTTTGGAGAAACTTTACAGGCTAGCTTGATGGAGAAAGTCAACCTTTTTGCACAATGTAATCATGCTCCAGTTCTCCTACATGATGAACAAATTTGCAGCACTATGGAGTGCTTTTGCTTGAGGACAAGTATATTTGGGAGGGGAGGATTGTCATGTCCCCATATTTTGGGACATTAAAAGTGTTGACCATGATGAAATTCCTAGGGGCTCAAATGGACATTAATTATTCATCCTAGGAGAAATATTGAAAATAATTATTTTGAGGCATGTATTTAATTTAATTTCATCATTTTATTAATTATGCAATTAAATTATGTGGAAATAAACTTTCCAATTCAAGTAAGCACTAGAGTCCAAAAATGTTACCAAAAATGAGAAAAGAGAAATATTTCAAGAAAAGGAGCATAAATCTAGAAAGCAGGAGAAAACAGGAAAAGAAAGAAAGTATAAAAAGAAGGAAAGTATGAAAAGAAGGAAATTTTAGAAAAGAAGGAAAGTCAGACAAAGAGGAAAAATAAGGAAAGGAAAAGCAAAGAAAAGAAAGGAAAGTATGTCCACTCATGGGTGACCTATTCTCATAGGTCACCAAGCCAAGTAACTTGCTCAACAGATCAACATCAATTCTATAAAAGAAGTACTCCAAATCCATTATTCAGTTTGGATGTTTTGATATTGTTGTTATGCTATGTAAGCATACTCTCTGAGTGTTGTGCCTCTGATCATTGGGTGATGATCCCCAAACCCCTCATTCCTTCTCTTCCATCTCCCTTTCTATCTATTGCAAGTATATGGACCACTAATTTCAGCCAGTGAATATTATTCCATAATTATATTACAGCCTCCATCAATTTCAGGTCGAGCTCCAGTGAAACCCATGCTTCACTTATGCTCACAACCCCTTGCTGGTCATGACTCGGGCCTCCTGCCCCTTAATTTTGGAAGCATATTTGTAATGGTCATTAAATAATCTAATTTCTGTTTTGTAGTGTCATTATATTCTGAACATTAGATTTATAAGGTCTATATATCTCATACCCTAAATAATATTGTCTCGGTTTCATAAAAAGGGCCTATTTTATCAGTGTATGGGGGGGTTGAGTGAATATGAGTGATGTAATAAATATTCTAATATACTGGGGAAGTGATTGAAATAAGTATTTATGTATATATATATTATATTTATCTCTTTTATAAATCTCATGTTTTACAGAAATGTATTTAAGCTGATTTAATAGCTTTTTTAAGACCCTAGCTAGATTACTAGATTTTAATAACTAGTTTTACTAAAACGGATGTAAAACAAGTTTTGTAAACTCAAACTGAGCTCTGTCAGTTCTTGTGTGTCAGTAATAGGACTACCTACCCATATCCATATACATGACCTTTTTTTTTGGTTTTTACTACCTTTTTGGATCCTCCTCTGCGTAAGGTTTCCCTTGACCAAAACTGCCAGAAATCCCCAAATTCACCCAAAACTCCTTAAAACATTCCAGAACCTTAGAAAACTATCTAAATAATTTTTTATGTTACATTAAGTCTGGAACAAACATCTACAATTTTCCAAAATCCTTTAGTTGAAAGAGACCGAACTACTCTCCTTAGTCTCACGGTTTTGCTGCCCAGAAGAAACCTTTGTTTTTCCCAATCCAAGAAGGCTCTATGTGAACCAATTAAAATTTCAGAATTGTTTAAGTGAAATTACAAAATTAAAGTATTCAGGTCTAGACACCATACTTCGGACATCACAACTGTATTTACATGCTCCTTGAAGTTCCAAGTGTAAATACGTCGGTTGATTCACCTATGTCCAAACGAAGACTTGACTCTGTAAATAGATTTCAGTTTGTATATAAATCAAGTGGGTTTAATGTTTTAATGGGATAGCTCTTCATTTGGATTTAAAAATGGTGCATATTCATTGGCATTACATTTCCATTATTTGCAATGGAACTATGCAAATAGTTCCTGTGTTAATTTACTATTTACGTATTGTATTTATGGATAGTATAGTTTGTTATCATAGTTGGGGTTTCTTATTATGACATTTAGTTTGGTAGAATACCTGCACAAATGGTTTCTATGTTATTGCAAGTTGTGACTGTATATGTTGACAGTAGAGTTTAAATTATTCCTTCTCGGAATTATATTTGTTGGGTATAATTCAATATTTATTATGGTATGGGATTTCACCTCACGGCCAGGAGCCTCTCTTGGCCTTTGGGTGAATACGAAACATGAACTCAAACCAGCATGAATATGTAGATATCATTGGGATTTACAGTCATGATCTTGCAAGTTGTGACTCAGCCCATTGCAAATACGCAGCCGGTGAATATAGTGTTTGAATTAATTCTTCATGTGTTTGGTTCTGCTAACGTATTTCATGTTTGGTGTAAACTGTGGTTTGTGTTGAATCTTTTGTCGAAAACCTACAATGTGAACCCTTTATAGTGTTAATAAGTTGGTATTTTAAAATCGATACCTACAGGATTTGATTCCTTGGCATGTAATTTGATTTGTTTTTTTTTTTAATATTGCATGCATACCTGCAATTTGAAGCTATTTTAATGGCTAGAAATCCTACACACTCAAACAAATAGCATAAACAAGGACATAGACAGTTCTGACCTCTGTTCAGTTAACCGAATAACTTGGGAACTACCATGTTCCAACCAAACCATGACCTAGAACCATTCTTGGTTTCAATACAGATCCCCCCAAGTCAATTCCAACATGCAAGTAGCTTATAGCTCTGAAGGTAAGGATTCCCTATTTAGGATAATAGGTTTTGTACCAGTTAGCTTTTCCTCTTGGTAAAAATGCTCTCCAAGAACTCTCTTGAGAATAATAATCAGATAGTATAGATGGAAAATAAAAATATCCCCAAGCCTCCCTTTGGCATGGGTCTTTATAGACAGACTTTAGGAAAAAGGGGCAATTAAATCAAGAATCATTTGTTTTCTTGAAATAACCCTTTTTACTTAATTTGGATGAATTTAATATTTAATTAATTTAAATTTAGGAACTCTTTGACTAGTTCCTACTTTGAATATTTTAGGTATTTAATATTTAATTAATATTATTAATAAATAATAATACATAAATCCTTTCATTATTATTCATAGTTACTAGTATTAATACTTATACTTACTCTTTTCTTCAAATTATATATAACTATATATACATATACCATTGTTAACATTTTTACTTTACGTATCATATAGCATGATCCCTAATCACATGATACTTTTCTTTTTACCTTATAGTAACTTCTTATTAAGGCCTTCAGATAGGGGCTAGGTCAACTACGTTAGGAAACTCTAAACCTCCTGGCATGCTGTAATAGCTCATATAACATGGTAGTTCTTCAGTACTTGATGAGATACAAAAATTTGAAATTTCATTTAAGCACTTAAAAATACATAAGATGAGATCAATGTTTTATCATAGTCGTTTTCACTCAACATATTAATTTTTCAATAACTCCTAGCGTTTATCTAGAGCCCATACTCAACGCTAAGAAAGAGGGAGTTACAAATTATTATATTGAATTGAGTGGTTTATCACCTTGAATTATTTCAAAACCTTGAATCAACTAGGGAACTATTTCAAGGAGTATAGAGACTAGTGTAGGGCTAGTATCAATTATATCCTGTCTCTTTTGTTATTGGTACATGATGCACATTGTGGCCCAAATAAACTATTAACAACAATGATACCACATTCTCTTCAATTAATTCATTGTTGGTGGTCGTATCTTGTTCAAGCTCTGTGTATGATTCTTGCATTCCAAAGCAGCTAATAGACGATAAGAACTTTATGAGCTTGAACAAGCTATGACCACCTTAGTCCTATGTCTTTATAATATCATATTTCAATGTTTCTAAAATACAACTATCATGTAACAAGGGTCATATAAATTTTATTAGTGATAAAAACTTTAAGTTGTTGTTTTACATTATTTTTTGTTTTGTATTCACTATAAACAACAAATTTATTGGGAATTTATCCTCCAACATTTATCCTCCTCAAAAAGCGTTACAGAGGAGTTTCATCGAGTGACAAAGTTTGGAAAGTCTGCAATGCACATATAGCTGAAGAAGCAAATGAAGGGAGTGGAAGATTATCTAGGTTATTCCTCGTTAGGGTTTTGAAACCACCACCTTGTGGGAAAATAAACTTGGAACTACTGCAGATGTGGCAGAGGATCCAATAATGTGCGAAAGGAAAGCAGGACAAATCTGTTCATGGAGCTATGCAAGGGTGGAGACCTCTTTGACATGATCATTGCCAGAGGACATTACAGGGAGCATGCTACAGCTGTTGTTACACGCAATATTGTCAAAATTGTCCAGGTGTGTTTCCATAGCTTTATTTTTTTAAATAGAATCCTTGCAAATGTTAGCCTCATGGCATACAGTGCACTATTGGAAGAAACTCTTAGGTCACAGAGCTTTTCAATAGTTGTGTTCGATTGATTTCATTGAACCAATTTTGTCTATATGTTTCCTTTTGGTTGTTTATAGTACTTGCTAGTGCTCTATCTGATGTATTATACTGAGAACATTAATTACCTCAAGTTGTGGGAAATGAGATAGACTGATATGAAAAATCATTTTAACTTGTTGAGTTACAGTTTTGGATGACAAATTCCAGATGGATGAAATCTGAAAACAAAATAGCCAAGGCTTTGATTGCTTCTCATTTTCTTCTGCCATTAGATTTACCTACAGTGTATATATTAATATTTTAAAATTAATACCAAGTGATCTAAATGCCAATTAGTGGCCAAGTTAAAATTTAATACGTAAACCACAGACTCAATCATAAATTTTGAGGATAAACATGTAGGAAAAGTATAAAGCATATACTGGTTAATCAAATATTTAAATTTTGAAATTCAGAAATATTGACGATATGAAAAATACAGAAGTGAATGGCCAGTCTCAACTTGTGCTATTAATGAAACAGGGAAAAACAAATCAACAAAGTATTGCATGAGCAATTTCAGGTGGGTTTCTGGATAGACAACAACCTCATCTTCACATATTCTTGGGAGGTTGTTTTTCCCATTGTCAAAAGAAAACCGTCATCTTCTCATTCAAACATCCTTTACGCATTCACACATTAGCCTCCTTTTCTCCATAAATGCACAAAACAACCTCCTATAGTATCATAAAATCACCCTCCTATATTGATGAACTCAAATTCCTCATACTCACAATGCGCAACATTCCTTACAATCTATCAATGAGGGAAGTATGATAGTGAGAAAGTAAGGCCTATGTATTTATCAAGGAGTTCTTAGGGTTAATATTTCATCACACTCCTATTCATTTGATTTCACACCTCTTAGTTTCCATCCAAACTATGTTTCACTGGTAAAACAACAGGTTTACATGTCCATTGGGGATGTTGAGTTCGACTCAAAAATCCTAGACAAGACTTGTGATTCAAGCGAGTATGTTGAGTAAGCACGAGTCCTAGAGAGTGGTGAGCTTGGGAAGACTCACAAGCCTTGGACAAGTCAAACTTCACTAATATTAACATTCAAGTAGAACCACTTAGATGAAAGTTTTCATCATAAGAAAGCCCATTTTATTAAAATCACTTCAGATACATTACTTAATTAGTTTTACCATGTCAATTCGATCTCCAAATGAACCTGATGAAATATTTTTCTCTTACTAGAATGATATTTGAGCTCAAGTCTGATGTAATAGGATGTGGACAGATTAAATCAAATTTTCAAAGAGATTACTAAGAAAATAGTTTGAGGTGAATGCATCATACATGTGACCTCTATAACTCCAAAGAAAATAAATATAGGAATGTTCTAGATGAACTATAAACAATGTTCCACCACGTTTTGGGGATGTGGGAGCAATGGAGAGGGGAAATGCACATATGGGACATTTGGAGACACCCCCAACCTCTAGGGAAATTCATGGGGGATGTGGGGACTTCGGGGTCCCCAGCATAGGGGGGCTCTAAAATTAATATTATAAAAGAAATCCCAACAGAACAATTCTTAATCCCTCGTAAATTCATAATTATGCAATGTAATTTATTCCTTTTTATGTTTCTTTTTTTCTCTTTTTTCTTTTTCTTTTTTTTTCCTTTTTGGGTAGTCTCATTCCATTGTATATTATTTTAAACTTGAACTGTGGGATGTCAATACAAAAAAGGCAATATTTCATGACGTTGTTGCATTTGAGAAAATGATGTTTATGATAAATTAAACACCCGAGAATGTCAAAACGCATTAGCAACTTCTAATTTTCTCCCTCACTCCAGATGTCTCTCTTGTCTATGATATTTATTTATATCACTCTTAAAGTAAATGTTAATCATGAAGTCTCTCTTTCCTGTTGGTAATTATCACAAAAAACAAAATGTGTCAATGGCACAACGCGTCATCTAAAAATCCATGAAGGATTTGTAAATTTTGAGTTCCAAAGTTACTTTATGTTATAGGTTCAATCATGTGAATGACTTCTCTGAATCCAACAACACCATCACTCATCAGCCTGTGCCCAAAAATCATAACTTTCTTAAGGAGAAAATCCAAACCATTAGTTCGAGAGTTTTACAAGCATGAATAAAGGAACATATTCAAACATAAAGGTGCAAAGCTCCACAGTCCAAACTATTTAGGAATATGATACCATCTATATCTTTTTATGTGGTTCAGAATATCATGGTACAAACTACAAACCTTAAGAAAAATTATCATAAAAAATGATAAAACTATCCATCCCCATTACAAAATCAAATTGTAGTTTTTACAATTCACTCCAAAGTTGAGTAAGAAGGGAAAAACTATTCAGTGTGACTCTTGAGGTTCTTTCTAGGATAGTAAATGCTTCAAAAGCATCATGGAAGACAAAAGAAAATGGTAGGATTTCCAAGCTATTGATTTATATGATATGCCAATCAATGTTACCAGACTCATCTTAGGAAAATATTGACAAGGCAGAAGATCCAATAATTTGACTCGACTTGGAAAAAAACACAGAAGTACAAAAACACAAAACTACACTGTTTTATGAAAACAAATAAATTCATTCATATCAGTTTATTCTATGCCCATACAATGCACAATATATATATATATATATGTTGTCCAAAATAGTTGTTTTATGCACAATGAAAGACGAAACCCGTGACAAACTGGCTCTATTATGATTCCCTAGTTCGTGGATGTCATAATTGATTTGGTGTTGTCCTTGAGTTTTCTTGGTCCCTTGTAATCACACATGCTGAAGGAGAGAGCATAACAACAAAAAATGTAGAAAACGTGTCAATTTCATATGATTTCTTGATTTTATAGGTCATCCCATGTCCAACTTGCAAGAGAGTTGAAACTACTCATTTGAACACTGATTAGAGTCGAAACTCCTAGATTCACGAGTATCACTCAACAACCCGATAACACTAATATCAATAATGTAGAATATATCCTAGTGGATTTATAGGGGTCCCTGGGAACACAGAGACATGTCCCTAGTCCATGGGGATTTTATAGCCCTACATTAAATTCCAAATAAGCAAGAGACCCAATCTGGACCAATGGAAAACCCAATCTTGTCATTCATGTATTTCCAAGAGCTTGGGAGCAAGTACAAAATGTCCCAAATGTGATTGAAATGTATTGGAGAGGAGGGTACATTCCGAGAATGTTTAGGTCATTTTTTAGGCATTCCAAGAGCTATTTTCCTTTCGTTCCCTGGTATATCATTTTAGCCTATATCATGTGTTTATGATTGTGAGCTAAACAGAAACTTGGAGCCTACTTCCTATGAGTGTAAGGTAGAAAAAAATTGTGATATAGATAGTGTTGACTCGCTAAGTCACTTGGCAATAGGCTAGGGTGGGGATCGTTATTGCAAATTTACAATGGTGCCTTCAAGTTTTCTACTACACAAAGCCATCATATGACTACAAAAATCTAGATCCATGTCACACACAAAAACAAATTGGTAAATTTTTTAGCATTTGAGACCAAATGAAATCAATTAAAGTTGAAACAGTTGCACTAGCACTAGCAACCACCATGCATTGATACTATCAATCATTCATAGAAGAAAAGAGTTAAAGCTAGTTACACATCTTCTCCTTTGATAACATTTTGTTGTAACTACAAATCCCATGTATATTGGAAACTGTAATGAGTCAATGTCATGAATTAGGCATTTTAGTATCCTTTCCCAATGATCATTCGGATTCCACATGCCAAGTCTTCCATTTGATTAAATATTATAGTGAGATGTTTTGAAGGTATCATAGTTAAAGACAAGAACCACTCTCAACCAATGGAAAACCCGCTCCAATCATTTATGCATTTCTGAGAGCTTGGGAGCATATACAAAATGATCCCAAAATTAATGATATGTATTGGGAGCATAGGGTAAAATCTAGGAACGTTTAGGTTGTTTTCTACAAATAGATTTTACCCTATGCTCCCAAGAATATGCAAATATGTGAAGATGAGGGAACAACAACCTCATCTTCTCATTCACAAATGAAGCCACAAGTTGTGGTGCTTATTAATATTAATCACCTTAATCAGGACTTATTTAACATACGTGGCCCCACTGTGGCCCATTGACAATGACACAAAAAACTGTCATAAGGATTATGACTTTATTATTTTACATCACATAATTATGAGAATATAAGAAAAATAACTCATTTACATATAGTTTTAAGTGTTACATTTAGACACAAAAGTTAACAACGCCGTTCTTTGAAGGATATCATTTGGATTGTATTATGTTAGATACTTGTGCTATTTTATTATGTTGTCAAGTAGAGGATATCAAAGTTATCTATATTTCTTATTTTCTTACTTAATTTGTGAAAGGGATTGTTTTACTGTGAAAGTTTCCAAAATTTTCTTGTTAGCCATGGAGTTTCATACAGTTTAGATTGAGCAACTTAAACATTTGTGCATATGTAATAAAAAATATGATAATATTTTACATGTTTGTGCTTCTTTTGTAAGCATTGTATGCTTTGAATGGAATACGTGAATGTATTTTTTGTTTTCTCATGTATTCCCGCATCTTCTCTCTGTAGTCTTGCTAGGTTTGTAAGAAGCTTCGCAAGGGAATCAAGAGGGGTGAATTTTATACCTAGGAAGAGTTTGCACTCTGTTCAAGGAATTTTAAGTTGCATTCTTGATGTAACAACCCAACCTCATCCAGTAATGCAACTTAAATTGATTTGGTATCTGGTACTTCCTCTTAATTATATTAATATAATTTCTCTATATACTTTGAACTTCATCAATCTTGTAATTTCTCCATGTAATTATTCTGAAACTCATCAATATGGTTTTTCCTATACTACTAAGCTTGTCAATGTGTTTTTTCAATGTACTCCATCAATTGAGAGTCGATACAATCCAATCGGATTTATGTTAAGCTAAGCCTCCTCATTTTCTTATTAATTTTTTAAATAGGAGCAGTTTATTTGTGGAGCAATAAATAGTTTAAATGAATTTCTTATACCAATCATGTGCTGCTCTATGGCATGCACACTGAGTTGTCCATTTATTGGATGGACTTTGGTCTACCTGTAGACGAAAAAAATTGTCAGTTAGTCTGGTCTAGCAATAGATTAGTGAAAGCACAACTACAAAACTGAAAACTGAAACTGTAGTGTAGCACCATGTATATTATGTGTTTTTTTATTGTATTTAATTAATTGAGACTACTAAGATTATGCAACCTGCAGCATTTAATGATTCTTATATTGGTATATAATATATATAATATGTGATATATATGTTTTACATTGACTATCTCTCTCTATATATATATCAAATTTATATCAATCATTGAAAGAGTGCATAATATTTAATCTTTGTCTAAACAAGTTTAAAGAGTGCATAATTATATAGGAAGTTGTCAGTTAATTTTCCCATCATCTAGGGCTAAGCAATAAGTACTCAGCAAAAGTGTATTTAATGATATTTTTGTTTAGATATAGACCATCAGATCTAAATATTTACATCCCACAAACATCATTAAATGCATTGCTATCAAGTGTATATTACTTGTACTCGTCTAACAGTAAATCAATAATAATTGTGTTGCTTATATCTCAGTAAAGCTACTCAGTGGCATTCCTTTTTATTCTTTACCTAGGTATAATACATCCTCACCATTGTGCTTGAATGCCATATTTCCATCCTATGGGTGCTTCCATATAGCATTACTACAACACTCTTATTTTTGTGTTATGGTTTTTGAAGACATGCAAGCTTTTGGGTTTTTTACTGTCCCTTTATTTGCATACACTTGTGGAATATTCTTGTGTTGGTTCAATCCCCAGCTCATTTTAACTCTTGTGAGCTTGGGAACAAAGCCCATGAACCTCTCCATCTTCATATTTCCTTGCCTACCCTTTGCAAACTCAAAAGCGACCTTGGAAATCTCTGCTAGTAGCCCATTTGCCAAAATCGATTTGTGTTTTTTGGGTATGAACTTTTAGCATGAACATAGTTATTCTTTTGCTTAGCTGTAGGAATCCCTATTTATTGGTATTATGTGTTGCGTTTTTACATTATCATGGCATAACCATGCTCTTGATAACAATTGTCGGAGGCCATGACGGGTAGATTGTAGATATAGAATGCTTAAATGTTTTAGTAGTCTTAAAATAAACCAGCATTCAAGTATTGTACAACACTCTTTTTATGGTTTGATGGATGAAGATAAACTTGCTTCAAATATTTACATATGTATGCTTCTGGTTGATGGTTAAATGGTGGTCTTGCTTGGGTTATGGGCTTGGAAAGAAGTTCTTTACTGCTGGGTGTTTATATATATATATACATATTTTTCTTCTGTGGTAGACAAATACATGAATGCACACATTTTCCTTGTTTGGTTGGAAAATAAATGCATGCTCAAATATGTTATAAATTCATGTGTATGCTCAATACTTGATACTAAGTTATATATGAACATGCATGCCCAGAACTTGCATACCTAGCTTGTTCGAACTGTATCTCTGCACAAAGTCATTGTTGTATACCCAAAATTGGTTGAATCTGATGCATTCATACACAATACCTTTTATATGCATATGTGTTAAGATATAATGAATAGTTTGGTTGCATGCATAACTTTTTAGCTTTTATCCATGCATTAAATGGGTTGTCTATGCATATATGTATATTCCAAGCATAACCAAATAGTTATATGCAAAATCTAGCCTATGTTGGCATGAATGTATCCATGGATATATGACACTTGCATGCTAGAATTCCAAGCATAACCAAATAGTTATATGCAAAAGCTAGCCTATGTTGGCATGAATGTATCCATGGATATATGACACTTGCATTCTAGAAGTGAAGGCAAGTTCATATTTTATTGATGGTAGTTTGATGTCAATTTCGATGCTTAATCCTCTCGAGGTATTTTATGAAGACCCTAATGTAGTATATTGTTAGCATGCTTTCCAGTTTAAATTCTATATGCCCATTTTTTCAATCTAGTTGCTTTATTTTGATTGGGCTAATGGTTATTGAGCTAGCAGAAGTGACCAGCAGAAGTGAAAGGAAGGGAATTTCTTATTAACTGTTAGTGCCCATCTGATAGCTCCCATCTAAGAAGGAAGGATATTTATTATTATTGATGGTCCTCAGATGAACAGTAATGCGACGAACATGGTTGGCATGGTCCAGAAACGATGGTTCTTGAAAAGTTGCGATCAAGTTTGGAATTCAAAAGTGGCATGAGTTCATGAGACCTTGAGCCATTCCTTGGTTCGAGACCTTTACTTGTTTTGGATAATTCCTACTCTTAAATGGAAAATAAGTGAAAAATAATTAATTCGATGCACTATCCCATTTGAAAATTTTCCCTTCCATCGATCCTTCCCAAAATCCCTTGCTTTTCCCAAGCCTTCATGTTCAAGTCACCTTTCCCTCTTGGCATCCACCATAATAGAGGAATGGAAGTACGGCTTCACCTTTCCCAAGAATACCTTTCCTGGGAAAATATTTCCTGGGCACACAACCTTTATACCTAGGTCAACTAATGCACATTTACGGGCTCAGGGCTTAAGACTACGGGTTTAAGATGACCTCTTCCACCAATCTAGCTCAATATCCATTAGTAATTTATTATTTATTTCCTTCCTTTCTCATATCCACTACCTAAATATGGGTACAGATGCCTAACAGGTTGGATAAGAAGGAAACTTCTTCCACATATTGGAACTATTCTATCGCCAACTATCGATGGCTATGTTACGAATATTATTAACAGGACAATAATTGCTGAGATAAAAGGTACGTAAATAATGGCTAAAGAGGTTACAACCAAATACCTATCCACCATTACTATACACCTAAAAGTTTTTCTCATCCACCTGACAGTCTATCTCTTTATCTTCCCTGACACCCACCATCTTTACTGGTAATTAATAAATGGATAAGAAGGAGACAAATTCACTTTTCCACCTACTATCCCAAACCTTCATTACCTTCTCTCTCAAGAGAGCTCATTTTACGGTTACGGGCTCATTATTAATACAACTTATACTATCATTACTATTGGGAAGGATACTTACTAGGCTGACTACCACGACACGACCACCATGACTACCACTAAAATTCAGCATAATATTAGGCATCAGATCATATTAGGCATCGGAAATTTATGCAGTGGTTTGGGATATGAATATCACAACAGTAGTAATAACCTTCCATAGCAGTAGCAACCCCAACCTAATGTCGCTAGCGAAGGTATAACCTATTGGTATAAGTTCTAACTATCTTGCAAACATCTAAATGAAAATCAATCCATGTATGTATGTCAGAACAGAAGGGATAATCCTGAGAATAGAAGTAATAAGCCTCAGACTTATATCGCCTGTAATTAATTACATCTAAACCCTGTGAACCGAAGTCACTTGATAGCCATCTAATAATTCCCTTTACAACATGTGATTAAGCCAGTGATATAGTGAGTGAATCAGGACATTCCTTAGTCTTGAGTCGAGATATTATGATACCACTCAAATAAATCAAAAGTTATACCTTGTGAAATAAATAATATGTATATATGTTTTAATCCGAAGTTAACGGGTTAGCTTGAGGATACTTGCTATTACATATTTTTATTTTCCTCATGACCTAAGCAAGCATTGAAGCCCCCAACATAGGAAAGGATACGAGCTTGCTCTATTATTTTATCCATTTATCTCCTGAGTGATCAATCCCAAAAAAAATAGAGGATGAATACAAATGAAAATGGGGAGGGACATTAAGTGACTCGATTGACCATCAGAAAATTGAGGTATGTTAAGTTACTTTCCTAACCTAAGAAGGGCCAGGTATGAGCCATAAAGAATAAATCATTGGGAGAAGGAAAAGACATGTTATCACTAACCTGCCTTCCCTTAGAAATAAACCCAACATGAGTAGCCCCAAGATATAATGAAGCAATAGAGTAACCCGCCTAATAAGGAAAGACTATAACTAGAGTGTTAAACACAAAGGTTGGTCATTCAATTGGAAAAAGCTGGCTTATAGGACTCGAATTAGGTATTGAAAATCCTCTCACAGCTAGCCAACCTATCTTCTGGTGTTATATTTTTCCTCTATTTTAGTTGGTTACAGGGATAGGTCTTATAAAGGCACCTTCGCTTGATACCAGAGGTGTGCTTGTCTTCCTAACATACTTTCCTTAAGGTACATTCTCCCCAGTTCGCTTCTAAGTCTCCCTTTATTTCCTTAAGGTATGGTTTCTCGAGCTCGCTTGTTCTCATGGATTGGTTACATTTTTAAGGCTCCACTATATGATGATTATAAAAAAATTTAGGGGCATTTCAGGCCCATTTGGTTACAATCAAAGATTTTATGACAATATGCACAACCCTTTGTATCCATATGAGCCTTTTTTAAAACTCACGAGATTCAAACATTCTTGGAAAAAATTGATTTTGTGTTATAAATTTGAATGCAACTACTTTTATAACAATCTGCATACCAAAATTATTCTTGCCACTTTTTACATAAATCAGGTTGTCAATGAGACCAAATGCTTGTTCAGGAGAGACATAAACTCTACATTCTTATTTTATACGTTTCTAGTGTCCTTGTCAACTGAAATAAGTAGCTTTGAACTTATAGTGACCTTACTGTGTTAAGGTAGTTTCATGGGGTGCCTTCTGCATTGATGTTCATGTACTATATAGTAAACTTATGGAATGAAGTCCATTTTGTGAAATATCTAGTTTTATGTTGTTTATGAAAAAGTTCACAATATTTTATGCCTTGAGATTTTGAGTCTGATCATGAGTGCTCGATAATATACACAAAATAAACATGGTTTCTGAAACAACTATTTAGATACCAATGATACTTTAAATGTAGTGGATATGGTGGATCCATCGCTTGAGTAGAAACATTTCAGGCCTATTTTGGTTGGATCAAAAATGTTTATATTTTTACAGGGTATTTTTCCTACAAATATCTATTCTTGAGGGGTATCTAGATGCCTCCCTTGGCACTGTCACCAACTTTCTAGTTAACACTGTTGACTTTCCTGACAGTTTTAAGGTTAATTTATACTAGGGAATTATTGTTATCAATGGTAACATTTTCCTTAATCTCTTTGAATGTGCAAAATGTTCCCAATCTATGTTGACATGTGGATGTTGTCCATACATCTCACCTTCAGTTCTCAAGATGGAGACATCAACGACACCTGTGTTTTCGTCAAATTCAAAAAGGTAGAAGATCTAGATTAATTCTTATAGACTAATTTTTTTTGGCAGCCATATCTTCATGAATCTCGACACTGTCATGCTTTAAGGTGACCAAGGGGTTGTAATTTAAATTTAAAATATGTTCACCAATGGAAGGTTGGACTGAAGCACGTCCTAGTATGCAACTTCCTTGACAAGACATTTTACAAGGAAAGGGTAGGGTTTGGAATTTATCTTAAATTAGAACTATTTTCTCAGTGGTTGATATTTTTGCCAAAACATAGGTATTGAACTTGCTATATTTGTTTAGGACTTAATATATCAAGTAGGCTGTAGATTTGAAGTGTCGACGAACTTGCTATACTAGTGACGGACATTTTCATCGCTAGCATAGCAAGTTCGTCGGAATTTTCTTTTCAAAATATTGGCTTCCATCACTAGAGCGACGAACACTTCGTCGCAAATTTTTATGTTATTTTTTTAACTTACCAACCGTCGCTAGAGAGACGAACCGTTCATTGCAACAATTTTTTTTTAAAACTTACCTACTGTCGCTAGAGCGACGACAATTCGTAGAAACATTTTTTGATTTTTTTAATCTTATTTACCGTCGCTAGAACGACGAACACTTCATCACAACAAATTTTGTTTTTGTTTTTTTAACTTACCACCCATCATTAGAGGAACAAACACTTCGTCGCAACATTTTTTTAAATAACTTACCTACCATCGCTAGATCGATGAACACTTCGTCGTGTAGCGACGGAATGTGGTGGTTCATCGCTAAATTTTCATTGCAAGAGCGATGCAACTTTGTTGCAGTGGAAAGAATCCATTCGTTACAATAGTGACACCAGCCATTCATCGCAATAGCGACGGAGTATGGAAATCGTTTCTATAGCGATGAAAGTTTTTCCACGAAAAGAACAGGTCATTTCCATGGCTATAGAAACGCACAAGTGTCGCAATAGCAATGATTTTTCATGGGAAAAATGTCCACATGTACTAGTGAGAAGTACAAGTATAAACACAATGTTAAATCTACCGAAACTCCTAAAATTCTGATAATTCTATCCATGGACCTTATAGGAAAGAAGAAGAAATACAAGAGTAAGAAAATTTCCAACCCTAGGATAGTAGATACACCCATATCTGTTGTAGAAGTGCCACACCAAGCTATTCAAATGGATTTAGGTGATTTGGATCAAAATTCCCTTTATGGAGAAGTATGATTCAGTTACTTGGCCCTTCTTTTATGTGAGATCTCCTAGCTCAATTGACTTCTTGGAAGAAATTTTATCATCAGATGAAACTATCCTTGAAGTCATAAAAATTTGGTTGCACCCATGTAATGAAATATTTTCTGGGGCCATCCCACAGAAAGGATGCTCCTATACTTGGTATAGGAGTATCCTTTGTATGTTCTTTGATATTATTAGGTATATTTGGAAACATGCATATAAATTTATGTTATCCTCTATGAATATGCATTTGAACCATTTGAAACCCAAACTTACCATAGGGTCAACCCTCTTGGAAATTGGTGGGTCATCCCATCATATCTGTATTTTCCACCATTTTGACAGAAGAGCCTACCGAACATGGGACACCCTAGTTAGCACCCCATTTCCATTTTGGTTCCCATGTTGAGTTATTATCATAAGCATGGGAACCTAATTAGTCACACCATGACTTGGAGTTTGAGACCACATACTTCTTTTCCACAATGTTCTAACCATTTCCTCATTGACTCCCTATTTTGTTTCACTTTACATAAGAATGTGTTAAAATAAATGCATGAACATTTTTGCTTACTACTTCGATGCTTATTTCTTATGTTGTGTATCTGTCTTAGTAGTCATGTTTTGTTCAATACACCTATAAGCTAATGCTTCTGCTTAAATTGACATATACATGTGAAAACTATTTGATTCGGGTAGTTGATAGACCACAATTCATGGTAATTTTTAATTTTTGTGTTTTCACATGAATTGGCATGAAGTAAATCACATTTCCCCTTTCCCACTTGGCCATCGCACCAAATTGGATAACTACAGTTACTTGAATCTATTTTTCTGTTCGTCAACACATAATCCTGCTTTAAATATCAAACCCATGGAGGGAGCATCTTTAAGAGAGTGCACAACTATCTCGGCCCTTGTTTGGAATATGTATCTTTGTCTTAGCCCGTCCCATGCTCTTGAAAAATAGAATATGCACATGCAACACTTATTCCCTTCCATGTACTATAACATTCCTTAATTTTTTTTCGAGCTAATAAATGAAAAAAGTACTAAAATTTAAAAACACAAAATAAAGTAAGGGGGGAGACTTGAATCATGTCATATTGAATCTTTGAAACATAGGCAACAGGTAGTCCTAGTCTCCCTTGAAAAACACACATAATTTTGTATCTGATGCTAGTACACCACTTACATTTGCTGAAAGAAATTGTACCAGTAATTTGAGTAGATATCCAATGATGGGTTATCATTCTCGTCATCTATGGAGCCTTTCATCAATGCATATGGAATTGATGGATTTCATGATGGTTAGTTACTCAATTCTAATGTTTCAAAGTCTCCATTATGTGTCATCTTATGTTTTCAAGGGAAGCTAATTCAGTGTCAGTCATTCCTCAAATATTACTGAAAAAGCATGTCGACCTTCCTTGTGTTAGTATACAATGTTGGATCTTGCATCTATACCAAATTATATCAGCCTATTGAGCTTAGTTTTTTGTAAGGTTATGTGGGATTCATTAATACCATCCTTATGGCGGATCTATTTCTATCGACGCAAAATCATCATCTAGGAAATGGATCTAGGAAGCCCAATGAGTACCTTGGTTCTTGCAGTCATTAGTGGTAGGTTTCCACACAAACGATAGTGCGTATACATCAATGAACCCTTATTGTTTGATTCTACAAGTGTTCGACACCAAAACATCTATTCACACTTGTTATTTTATACTCAAGTACCTTGGATTCCATCATCATTATCGATGGGTCTCCTCGCATATGTTAACAATATACATCAATGATCGGTAATCAGATGGTGTTTTATTATGCTCGACATCAACTCATATATTTTCATGATATAAACTTGTAGTATTGTTGGTTTGTATTGAATACCTTACAAAACACATTTTTATCAATCATCAATGCAATGCCTAAGTTGCGCAAGATTAAAATACCATGTCAAAATAATATGAAGACCTGGATATTTTTCACTCATCAAAAGTGCATATATACATTTTTGAAATTTTTGATTTTGATATGGATACATTGTGTATTGTTCATGGCCATGTTTGTTTATTTTTTAGCATGATCGTGGCTATAGAAATGCACAATTGTTGCAATAGAAACCATTTTCCGTGGGAAAAATGTCCATAGGTACTAGTAAGAATTACAAGTGTAAACAAAACATTAATCCTTCTCGAACTCCTAAAATTCTCATAATTCAATCCATGGACCTTATAGAAAAGAAGAAGAAATACAAGAGTAAGAAAGATGCTAACCCTAGGATAGGAGATACACCCATATCTATTGTAGAAGTGTCATACCAAGCTATTCAAATGGATTTAGATGATTTGGATCAAAATATTCCCTTTACGGAAGAGTATGATTTAGTTACTTGTCCCATTTTATGTGAGATCTCCTAGCTCACTTGACTTCTTGGACAGAATTTTATCATCAGATGAAACTATCCTTGAAGTCATAAAAATTTGGTTTCACCCACCCAATGACATCTTTTCTGGGGCCACTAGGAGCATAGCTGGTTTAAATCCACCCAAGTATAGGATCATCCTTTGTATGTTCCTTGATCTTATTAGGTATATTTGGAAACATACATATAGGTTTAGGTTATCCTCTATGAATATTCATTTGAACCATTTGCACCCCAAACTTTCCATAGGGTCGAACCTCTTGGAAATTGGTGGGTCATCCCATCATATTTGTATTTTCCACCATTATGACAGAAGAGCCTACCAAACATGGGACACCCTAGTTAGCACCCCATTTCCATTTTGGTTCCCATGTTGAGTTATTATCATAAACATGGGAGCCCAATTAGTCACATCATGACGTGGAGTTTGAGACAACATACATCTCTTCCACAATGTTCTAACCATTTCCTGATCGATTCCCTATTTTGTTTCAGTTTACATAAGAATGTGTTAAAATAACTGCATGAACATTTGTGCTTACTACTTCGATTCTTATTGCTTATGTTGTGTATTTGTCTTATTAGTCACATTTTTCTCAAGACAACTATAAGCCAATGCTTCTGTTTAAATTGGCATATACATGTGAAAACTATTTGATTCAGGTAGTTGATAGACCAAAACTCATGGTAATTTTTTATTTATGTGTTGTCACATGAATTGGCATGAATTAAATGACATTTCCCCTTTCCTACTTGGCCATCGCACCAAATTGGATAACTACAGTTACTTGATTCTATTTCGTTGTTTGTCGACACATAAACCCGCTTCAAATATCAAACCCATGGAGGGAACATCTGTAAGAGTGTGCAAAACTAGCTCGACCCTTGTTTGGAATATGTATCTTTGCCTTGTCCTAACCCATTCTCTTGAAAAATAGATATGCACATGCAACACGCATTCCCTTCCATGTACTATAGCATTCTTTATTATTTTTTCGAGCTAATAAATGAAAAAAGTAATAAAAATTAAAAACACAAAATTAAAAAAGGGGGGAGACTTGAATCATGTCATATTGAACCTTTGAAACTGAGGCCAATGTCAGTCCTAGTCTCCCTTGAACAATGCACATAATTTTGTATCTGATGCTAGTACAGCACTTACATTTGCCGAAAGAAATTGTACTAGTAATTTGAGTAGATCTCCAACAATGGGTTATCATTCTCGTCATCTATGGAGCCTTTCATTAATGCATATAGAATTGACAAATTTCATGATGGTTAGTTACTCAAGTCTAATGTTTCCAAGTCTCCATTATGCATCATATTATGTGTTCAAGGGAAGTCAATTCAGTGTCAGTCATTCCTGAAATATTCCTGAACAATCATGCCGACCTTCCTTGTGTTAGTATACAGTGTTGGAGTTTGTGTCTATACCAAATTATATCATCCTATTGTTCTTAGTTTCATGTCAGGTTATGTGGGATTCATTAATACCTTTCGTATGAGGGATCTATTCCTATCAACCTGTTGACGGGCATATATGACTATGCACGCAACGGGGGAAGACAACCCAGACCGGGATCCTTAAAGCAGGCTCCAAGCTGTTTAGGGTGGTTGTTCCCGACAGGTTTAAAGGATCTATTAGCCTGAAAGTATAACTAAAGAAAAATCTAAAAGATAGAGCTAACACTACTAATTATTTATCAGATATATACCTATCTCTGTACAAGTTAATGAATGTTATTAATTACAGTATTAATCAACTAAGTTAAATCAGTTTATATTACAAAAATA
>LPNX010125664.1:61014-90058 GCA_001517045.1 Pseudotsuga menziesii | reverse complement strand
AAAGCCATCTTCTGATTTATGTTCTTATCTTCAAATAGCTTGATCAAGGAATCAAACATCTTCGGTGTCTTTAGGGAAGACACTTGTGGTACAAGTTGATATGTGATTGAATCAATAATTATCTTCTTGGCCTTAATCAAGTTCTTCTTGTGTAAGGCTTTGAGCCTCATCTCTGTATGGAACTGGGACCTCTCTACTCATGTAGGTGTCGAATTGATTTTCTTCAGAGAGATCAAATACTTCCATGCTTGGAAGTTGTCAACTTCACCAAGCTTATCAACAAGCTGATGTGATATATCACTTTGAAATGAGAACCTCAAATTCAAATAAGAAAATATTAGATCTTACCGATTTGAGGTGTCCGTCCTGCTTTCGGAGCTGGCTGATCTAGGGTTTGTCAGAGAAACTCTAATTTTCAAAAATTGGAATATTTTATATTTGATTGGATAGAAAGATATATCTCTTCAAATGGAGCTGTCCAATGTACTCCTTTTCTGAAAACAGTGGATGAAAGCTCTCGGAATAGGAAGCCCTAGTTTTCCAATTTCTTCTACAAAAATTCCTGTCACTGATTCTATTATATCTCCAAAATTACACCTCCTCTATGTTTTAAATTTATCACTGAGGTAACCTCACATGTTCCTGATCCAAAACCACATGTTTCATCAGAATTGGTTTCCCCAATTGGGATTTATGATCCTTTTCCCAAGGTGACCTGTTACAGGACTGTTCATAACAGTGAAGTTGTACAACATGCCACGTGTCACGGTTTCATCTTCTGGTTCTAAAATTAGGACCACAGAAATTAAATTCTATGCTAGTTTTGGAACATCTTCAGGAATTTAATTTGGACCTCTGTAGACCACGCTATAGCAATTTTACCCAGGTGTCTTGTTTAGGGATGAATTCTGGAGGAGGCTGGAACCCTAACTGTGATGGATCATATATCCCAGAATATAGCGAATCTGAGGCTGAATTTTGGACATAGTGTACATCAGGATTTTATATTAGTCCTCTGCAATTTTCAGCTCCTGATGCTTCGCCAATATTGGTATATAGTGAATGTACCAAAACGTAGCAGTTTTAGTATTTAGGGTTTTTCTAGCTCGAGGTCAAACTAGGGTTTGAATTTCCGGAGTTTCAACTAACCAAAAATCTTGATCCAGGTCTCTAAACTTCAATTTTGATGAGGAGAGAAATCTTATGCCAGGATCACTCAAAAATTCCTCTTCGGTAAGAAGCCCTAATTTCCCGCACCGAAAACTGAAAATGCTCGGAATCGAATTCTGCTTCGACAGAAAGATGCACCCTTCAATGGAGAGTCAGCCTAGCCTTCTTTTGCTGATCGATTGTGGAGAGAGAACCAAAAATTAAGAATCCCTAGCATCTATATCTTGTGGAAGCTGTCCTATTCAGGTTAGCTCTGATACCATGTTAAATTTTCATATGCTTAGCTAAGACATCAGTATATCATTTCATTTTTCATAACAAAAGCATATAAACAAGATCATTGAAAGAAACAGTATCACAAGAACAACACAGATTTATCCTGGGAAAACCCTAAAGGGAAAAACCCAACAAAATCTTCCTCAATATAGATGCCCCAAAAAGGTAAAAAGGTAAAACCAACAAGGAGATCAAAAACCTGATCCTCCTCCTTCTCCAGCTACTTCTCTCCTCCACAAGTGCGCTACTCAAGTGTGTGTGTGTGTTACAAATGAGGAGCACTACACCTCTATTTATATTCATCCATTCACTTAAGTTAACTCATTTATCATGTAGGCTCGAGTTACACATGTAGGCTCAAGTAACCACACTGGGGTGCTAATGACCCACCTTTACAATTAGAGGGGACTGCCTCATGACTCTTATTAGTTCTTTCGATTAGGAGCATCGGGGTACAAAGTAATACAAGTGGTTCTCTCGGTAGGACCATCGGGGACCACAAAGAAATACATATAGAATATTCTTTGAAGTTACAATATTTCAACAATAAGCATACCGCTTTTTAGATAAGGAGAACCATGCTACAAGAGAGCAAGCAAAGGGCAGGGAGATCAGCAAGAAGAACCGAGTATTCTTTGTGTGTTCAAGTGGTGAATCAATAAAATCAGTTGTTGCTTCAATGTTGGCAGATTTATTAATAGACAGTCGCGGCTAAATAATATGAAATGTGCACCTTTGCTCGTTTGGCCACTTCGGCTAAGCGGGTGGAATAGTTTCGGTGTCCAACATAGGTGTCAAATTTGAGTGGGGCAAGGCTTTGGATACCTCATTTTATGCAGTATCCATAATCCAAAAATGATGATTTGAGCAACTGAAATATGCAACTTCAACAATGTTGAAATCGTTATATTTTGAGCTAATGGAATTAGAGTGGAGAGACACGAAGCCTGAAGACCTCAAGTCCAGTAGAAATTTCATCAGTTTAGTTCCATGAACCAGAACATCAAAGTAGCTTCCAATGGCCACAAACTTACCAAGAATGCAAGCATAAGAGGTAAGTATTCACAATCGCAACCGCCATGCTACGGTGGTTTTATGGCTCATTGTTTTATGAAATTCCTCCTTATTCTCTACCTATTTTTTATCTAAAATGAATTGAAGTCATATTTGTCTATGACAATAAATTTGACAGAAAATTGAGGTTCAGAACTAGTTTCATGAATCAAAATGTATAGAAAATAATTTTATATATAAAAAAATTAGCATAAAATTGAGTTTCAGACTTAGTTTCATGCATCCAAATGTATAGAATATAGTTTTTTTTGTATGAAGGGCTTAATAGGTTATGGATCAACTAGAATCTCCAAAATTTTATAGAAAAACCTGCAAGACAAATTAGTTGCAAAAAAAGATATCACGCTTCACATGCTTTGATAAATTAGGGCTTTATTTGATTGCGGCTATGCACACGTTTGCTGGATGAAACTGTAATGGGTGGGAAAGTTTGTCAAATAAGTTCTGTCTTTACTTTATTTTTTTTATTAAAAATGCCTGCTTCAGTGAAGTTTTTTCCTTTCTTTACAATTCTTTTTACTGTTTTTCTCTTTCCTTTCTTTACTAGTCTTGTTTTCTTCTTTTCTTCTTTTTTCTTACCAGTCTCTTTACTCTAATAGCCATAGATCATTTCACATCCCTATAATAGTCTTCGCTACAAGATTTTCTACTAGATGTATGTTATACTAAATTGTCAAGGTCCTTTAGAACAAAAATATTCTACTCTCTTATTTTTGTTATAAATGGAAAAACAATTTGTCACATGGGACAAATGGAAATATTTTTTTCTGATTTTTTTTACAGAAATCCAATTTAATAATTATCAATTGTAACATTTTATAATAGGTTCAATTTATTGGAACGACAATTTGAACAAAAACAAATAAGGCTCGCAAGAATTATACATATGTGAAATTTGGACAGAAACGATTTCAGCCATGAAAATATGCAACTTGAACAATATTTAAATCCTCAAATTCTAAGGTAGCAAACCAATGTCAATTGTAGAATGTCTATGCATGCCAAACCATACTTATAGATCGTAATTAATATTTATTTATTTTTATTATTTAAGAACAAAATTGAATAATTTTTTTATTTTAGTATGCTTAGTTATCGAATATATTAGCATAATTAGAATACAATTATTCTATGTTTACATAAACATATATTTTTTTTAAAATTAAAAAATATTATTCTATGTTTACATAAACATACAAATTTTTTAAAATTAAAAGATATAAGTTGTATAGATTTTGTTTTATATTTTGATAAGGATTTATACATAATAATTAACATATCGATATAATTAAATTATAATTATTTATTTTTAAAGAAATGTACAAATATTTTTTACTAAAAATTATTGTAATTAGAATTACAAGGTTATTATATCATTTTAGGTTATTTTATTATTGTTGGTTATGAAATATATAATTTGTTTAGTTTTAATTGATGTTTCATAATGTAATTTATTATTTTTAGCTAATTTTTTATTAGTATTAGTTTTTTTATATAGATTTGTTTGTAAACCGTATGTTTTATATATGGTTTTTGTGACATGTTTGAGTTAATTTTTTAGGTTTGGTTTACTTTTATATATAGATGATTAGTGGTTAAAATTTACACTGATTAAAATTCATAAATATTATAAAAATGTTAAGCTAAAATATTAAAAATGAAAACAAATTTTGACACTTATATATGTACATAAAACGTAAAGTGTCAGGCATAAAAATTACAAAACCGTCATCAAATATTAGTTTGATAGGCATAGCAGATTTGAAATTCTAGGCCTGATTGACACTAGCATTTTCAAACAAGTCAAGGATGTGATTAATCTCCATTTCTCCATTTCTCAAAATTGTAATTCAACATTTTCTATACTTAATAAATCTCAGGATCACATAGTACCATGCAAAGAGTAAAACATTAATGACTCGTAAATGTCAAAAACATTCCTTGAGATCACTTGAGATTAACACATTGCGGTGAAACATTAATCCTTCAAACATTACTGTAATAAAAACAAATATCAAATCAATTCCAATCTTGTATCATTAGTAACGTAGTAAGTGTCAAAATTTTCTAAGAGTCAAGTGCTAATATAAATTTTTTGAGTGTCAAAATCATACACAACAATCATTTCCAACTCTGTACAAGTCTTATTTTCGCTTGAAAATAAAGATTTTTATGAACTGAGGTTTCTTACAATCATTTTTTCCAAGCTTTAGCATCATTATATAGTGTGTTGATGACTTAAAATTACAGGAATACCCTCTTATTGCAATATGTTGTAAACAATGGTTATTTTGCTTGAATATCATTGTATTTTCATTGAAGGATGTGTCTTCATGTCCTCTTATCATTGATCTCTTAATGGAGTATGATTAAATATCAAACCTTAAACAAACATAATGGTTGCTAGGGAATAGTGATTTTGCAATCCCATTAAGCTTATTTCTTGAGTTTTGTTAAAAATTCCTAGAAAATGTTTATGGATTTCATAACCTACTTGATCATATATTGTGAAATTATACAATATATCATCCTTTGTCGGCCATTAATTTTTACCATTATAGAGGACTATGTAAGTTAAGTTCCCAAATTCTTAAAAGGTGTTAGCTCATGGAAGAGCGCCTGCCTTACAAGCAGGAGGTTGGTGGTTCGATTCCTCCATGCCCTAATGATATTATAATATCGGTTAAAAACAACTAAATTAGTAACCAAAAAAAAGAGATAAGTGACCAAACAATGAGAGATAAGTGACCAAAAAAAATGACAAAAATTAGTATATAAAATTACTAAAAACGACTAAATTAGTGACCAAAAAATGAGAGATATGAAACTAGGCAATAGAAAAGATGCAACATGTGGTGCAAATGATGAATCCAAACATGGCATTGATATGGTCGTAAAATAAGACGGTACTTTGGATGCAAAAACATGGTGCTACATAGCAAGCAAAATATGGTGCAACAATAGAAGAAATATTTGGCCTCATTTTGGTAGCAAAACACGATGTACAAAAGGAAGCAAAATTGGTGCAAATTTGGAAGCGAAAATTGACGCATATTTGGAAGTAAAACATGGTGCAAAATGGGATGCTAAAGTGGTAGCAAAAATGGATGCTAATTTGGATGCTAACATGGTGCTATTAAGGATGAAAATATGGCACTGATGGGGATGTCATTTAAGAAGCAAAAGTGGACGCTCGCTAGGAAGCAAAATAGGACGTTATTTAGGAAGCAAAGTTGGGAGCTATTTTGAAGCAAAAAAATAGACGTTATTTCGGATGAAATAAAGGATGCTATCGTGGAAGCAAAAAAAGATGTTTTTTGAGACACTTTATATTTTGTCCATGACGCGTCTCATTTAGCGTCTAGTTTGACCACTCAATGTAAAAAAAAATTACAGTAAAAAGGGACGCTAATTCGAGGATTTGTTGTAGTGGTGGTTCACCTTGATTGGTAAAGCATCCTAAAATACTATCTTAAACTATACCATATGTTTAAGTGAGATACCCAAACCTTGGAAAACTAGGATAACTCATAGTTCAAACAAATGTTATACTTCCATGGAAAAAAAAATTTATGCACAAGGTTTGGTCTTTAGATATGATACGACTATGGTTTAACCCTTGGGATCCACCTTGGTACAAATATCCAGCCAAAAGTATGGGTTTTAAATGTGGCCATGTGAAAGTATTTACGACCTTGCTGTCATTTATAAAGTTAGTACTAAAACCCTAGAGGTTTTAATGCTCATTGAAAATCGAGGTGAACTTTCCAAAAGAGGCTTGGAAGGTTTCTGATTGTGTTTGTCTAATTGTCTCCAGTCTCGCCTTGTTAATGTTATTGATCATTCCATAATGCCAATGGTGGAGGATCCATGCCACTTGGCACTCGAAAACCATTTCTTTGAATACTATGCGACCAAGAATTCTTTACTGGTGTTTTTGTCTTGGGCAACCTATAGTGACATGTATGCAATTGCTTGTAAAATTTTTTAGAGTTTTAATCTCACATTTTATTTTCTTGGAACTCTTCTTGACCTTTAATATTCTTAATGTGTAGGACACCATTCGAACCGACCACCGCAATAGATCAAGGGTTGACAAAGGAGGCGAAAGGGTTTGTGGTTTAGGTAATATTAGAACCTTCCCTTTCAGCGCATGAGTTGACTTACTTTCTCGTGGAAATGTTGGGTGCTGACTCTGTATGGGCCTTATGGGTGCACAATGTGCTTCCGTAATGGTCGTGAGATATTTTTCAACATGTCTATAATGTCTTCTATTTATATGTAAAAACAGTCCTAGTAATTCTTGTAGATAAGGTAAGAGCCCGATGAGGCTTTAGTTTTGAGAAGTTTAGCATAGTTTTGCAATACTGGGGTTTCTATTTTTATTTATGAAAACACTTTGAGGGGTTCAACCCAAATTTGTGACAGATGTATGAACTATGTAGAGTAATGTCATAGTTATAAAATGCCTCAGTTGTGAAGGCTTTCAACTTATCACATGGTATAAAAAAATTGTCCCTTTATCAGTGTGATTTCGCCATTATATTAGCATTGCTTATCAATCTAGTTCTAATTCGTGAATATAGTTTGTAGATGTTGTAAAAAAATAAATGGCTGTGAGGCCTTTACCATCTTTATTGGTTTTGGAAAGGCCGTAAAGCCTCAATTAAATGCACTATTTGTTTTATTTATTTTCTGAGGTTAAGAGAGACCCGAGAGGGTTCTATAACTAAATTTGTTTTTTCTTTCTTTTAAAGAAATGAAGCGTTGTTGCAATATTGAGTGTGGCCATAAGGCCTTTAGTCCGTAGTATTTTTCTTTGGCTTCAAGCCTCTGCAAGAAAAGAAACTAATATTGTTTTCTATAAGGATAATGCCATGAGGCTTAAGTAGTTATAGTCTCGAATAATGAATTTTGAATTTTGCGTTTCTTGGTTTCTTCCTAGCATTAGTTATTTAGATCGTAGACCCTAGAAGAAATTATTGGAAAAGGATTGTCTTAAAAAATTCTCCTTTCTTGGGCCACGAGGCCTTATATATATATATAATACTATATGTCGAAAGAGGGCCATAGGGCCACTAGCAAGTTAAAAAGGATTCGACAGGAGTTTTCTTTGAGGGTTTATTAATGCAATTCTTGTTTTTGCAGTTTTAATATTGATCCTTAATTTAGAAAGATTTCAATTGAAAACAAAAGAATAGATCTAGTCACAAGCTTGTACTTGTCATTTTTTTTCTTGAATTTAGGATCTGTAAAGTATTAGTCTGATTCAGATCATGAAAATATTAATAGGTTGAAAGGAAGAACTTGATAGAATAAAAATAATCCCCAAGGCTGCTATAACTTTATTATGCAAGTTGTTGACTGCAGATAACAACACCAGCCTGGCCTGAAGCCTGTAACTTGTGCTACGGTCTGTCGATGATCTTGAATTGGTGTTATTAATAAAGTTATATATATATATACACATGGATTCTCATAATTGAATATATAAGATTATAATAGGACTCTGTGTTTATGTTTACTATAGTACTTTTACAAGTCTTTACTATGAATCAAAATTTTTACTATGAATCAAAATTTACTTGATTCTAAACTTAGTCTACATAATTCATTTCACTATTAATAATATTTCACTAAGCTGTAATACCAGTAGAAATAACCTAAATCTGGATAGAATGCAGAAAGAACATCATTTAGATTATGAAATACTTTCACAAAGAATACTAAACTAGTGGATCTATCCTTTAAATTGAATACCAGTAAATATAGTGTTCCTAACAACTTCCAGATAGAAATATTATAATATATCCAACAATCCTAATTACAGTTCCTGAACATATTCCAAAGAAAATACAGATTCATAAATTAAATAACAATTGAACCGAGATAGAATGTAGAAAGGGGACAAACACCCACGGGTGATTGTTCCACCCAACCTTCTCCTAAAGCGTCCAAAGTTACTTGCTTAGGACCCCCGAGCCTGTTCATTAAACCACCAGGACAAGGATTTCCTCCACACAACATACTTCTGCAACTTGACACTCAGCATCAGACTTAACTCAACAAATCACTTTAGTTATCCCCTCATCAAATTCCTTGTGTGCCTCAATTTTTAGTTTGCAGTAGTAACAAGGTTCATTCTCTCAGGAATCATAATGAGTAGTGAGCCTCCTACTCAATTTGATGGTTTATATAAGATTTCCTAGTTTTTTGGGTTAGTTTTGAAATTAAATGAGCCACCAGCTCAGTTCCCCCTCTTAGGGAACATGGCCACATTTTTAGGGATTATGCTCCTGCAACATCTAGAAAGTGAAATGCTAGTATTGCCACTTGTCAACGATCCTTCTATAGCTACTCATTCCTCCTAGTTTGTCAATGAACACTCATTTAATAGTCTCCTCTGGATAGGTGTCTCCTTTTATTAATTATAAAAATAAATAATTCTTCAATTACAGACATCCTTGACCCACTTGGTCATAAAATTTATAATAAATTTAACATAATGTTTTTACTGAAATAAATAATAAATTTTTTTTTTTTTTTTTCAGTTCTGGGTATGCTATAGATGGATTTAACCTCATTCTACACTACATAACGATCATACATGCAAGTGATAAAACTATGACCTTCCACTTGTAAACACAAGTCATAAAACAACGACCTTCCACTTGAGATCGATTAAGCTGCCTTGAATTGAACCCACTGGGAAACGCTCGGAATGCCCCGACTAGAAAAAAGACATCATGTAATATCCAGTAGGTGTTTCCACTGCATTCGAAGGTGTTGTCACTGTTAATGAGCAATCGTTGCTAACGTTGGGAAGGAGAGTTGTAATAGAAGATGCGAGAATGAACAATCTATGGTTCATGGAAGAACAAGAATGCTTGGGCCTACTTACATGAGTTTCTCTCAATTGTTTCTCTGAACTGGATGATGTTCATAGAGGACCTATCACTTTTACTAAGGGTATTTCTCTAACTATTGGAATGATTAACTTGGTAGCTCTTTCTCCAAACTAGACGATGGTCATAAAGGACCCATACCATATACTAACCATATACCAAGTGTATTTCATTTACTATTGGAATGATAAACTTGATATAATATAATACCACATAAAATTAATTATATTTTAATTTAATTATACAATGGAAACTTTTGGAGTTCGAATATCATAGTCATGAATGAATAGTGCTATATTAATATACAACTTGATATGATCGTGTTTCTTAATTAATATGTATAGAGAATTATTAATTATTAATTATTACCATTTACTGTACTTTGAATAAACAATGTGTTGTTGCTAATCATACTTCCAAGTATTCACAAAAGCAGATATGTAGTTACTTGTGAATAATTTAGTCATTAAGTTCATGTGATACTGTAGACATTACGCCCACATCCTTAGTTAATGATTTCCAAGAGCAACTTCAACTATTGGAAAGGAAAGGCATTGATTTAAAAATCAACGAGTGCATAGTAAATATACTATTTGATGTTGATACGTTTAACTATTTTCATTTTAGTTATCCCTACATTAAGCGACATGGACTAGCTACCATGTAGCCCTTGTTACATAATGATTACAAACATGCCTGGAATTTAATGGCCTACAAAACATTTTTTGGTTTTCAATATGTATTTGACACGTAGATTCAAACTTTGCACTATAGGTTTGCAAAATTACTTGTAGTCAAATTGACATTCAACAACCTTACCTATCATAAATTTTAATACTTAGGTCTTCGTATATATCTTATGATATATATTGTTGGATCTGGGAAGAGGAATCAATATATGGATGAAAACATTGATCTGACAACACTAATCAATATAATTATATCACCTAATTCACAATAGATATTATTGTAGTGCTACCTTTTTCGAATCACACTCGCATCGAATTAAATTCTATACCTACAAATCGTGCTTCTTGTAGTTACGTGGGAAATGGTAGAGTTAATGAGAATTATAAACAGTGATGGCATGATGGTGAATTAATTGCTCACTTAAACCTGAAAGTGCATATTTGAGATGTAGTTTGTTTTTGCTAGTTTTAAGAGATTTGTGTACTTTCATGATAGCTTAGTTTTTTTTATTACTTCGATTTTGAATGTGTTTATAGTTCTCAGTTTGAAATCCCTGATATTCCTACAAATCCTATTGTCAAAGTCCAAGGAAATTTGCCACCTCGTGGATCTTGTTTCAACAAGTTGTTGGAAGAGTCCCTTGGTGTGAATTTCTAATTAGAAAAAAAGAATATTGTTGGAAGATTCCACAAGAGGAAAGGATCTAAAAGGCGCGAGAGAATATTGGAAGCTGCAACAAGGAGCCATTAAAAAAAGACAAAGACTAGCATGTGAAGGATCACCACACCATCGATATGGTAAGAAAATGGGTTCCTTATGCACCTTAGACCCTAGATTCCCTAGTTAAGGAACAGTTAGTTGGTCAAGATGGATCTTGTTCCTGGGGTATGGAAATGGAACCTGGCATTATCGACTTTCCATTTTCTCTTGGACTGACTAAGTGGTTTTTTTCATTTTGGTTTGTGGCTTGAATCACATGGCATGGGAACTTGAACTTTTAGTTCTTTGATTTAGTTCAGTGGGAATGGATCACTAAATGTCTTGTTTTTTCTTTGGGGTTTATCCTTGTGCCTTAGTTTCTCTAGGGTTTTATTGTTTGAATCTCAACCTGACATCTTCACGGGGGTTGTGGAAATTTTTGCACTTCTCTTCTGGGGTTTCTCACTAACTCTGTTGTATTTGTTTGTTTTACCTAGGTTTTTGGTTGGGCAGGGGTTTCCCTCTATTCTGGATACTGGATTACATGTGTTGGTGCGTGATTTTACATTTTCCTGTGGGGCTCCTTATGGTTTCTTAAGTGATTGTAGGACCTTGTTTTCTCATGGGTTCTGCATTCCCCTATCACCTTTCTCTACTTCTTTGACCGAGTTTTTGTTTGTGTTGGTGCTCTGCCTTCTCCCCTTTAGGGTTTGATTTTCTAGGTCCTGCCGACCATGCATTATGGGTCTTTAGGGGTGTCGGCCTGTCCACCTGTCCACCCTTCATTTGGTCCTGAACTTGAAAGTTTATTGTGGTCGCCAGTCAGAAACAAGCCCCTGAAGGAAAGGGTCAAGGTGACTGGAACAACGGGTGGCGAACCTTTGTGGAATATTTTCTCAGTGCCTAAAGTACTAAAAAAGCCTCCAATGACATACCCCAGTGGACATTGACAAAAGGTTTTGGGTCGCTCATCGGGGTCGAAGGTCCTTAGCCAAAAGTTTGTCAAGAAACCTAACATAGGTAAATATTGTCAATGGAATATTCAACACGATGACTGTAGAATGTATCATGGTCGTGGGGTTGGACTTGAAGACTCTGGTGGGTTTGTCTCTATGGGGATTAATCAGGAAGTTTATCTATAAGGCTATGGATTGTCGGGATACTGAGGGATGGGCTATAAGGGTTTGGGCTCCCATTATTGGTTATAGTCCATCATTCTTTGTCTTCTAGAAGGTGTGGTATGGATTTCTATTTTAGTCTGAAGCACATGCGACATATGTCCTTGATCAGACCTGGTTGAAAGGTAAATGTAATCTGAGGCTTAGGAGATGGCATTATAGTTTTGATATTGCTATTGAAGGTATTAAACGAAGGAATATTTGGGTTCTCCTCCCAAAGATCCCACTCATCTTATGGAACAAGGTGGCTATGGAGGCCATTGGAAATCATATAGGCCTCTTCTTACATATGGAACATGAAATGCTATATGGAATTGATAAAAGAATGGGCCAGATTCTCATGGAGATTGATATGTCATAAGGAATTCTTGAGAAGTTGGAGATCGATTGGTGTGGTAGCATCTTCTCACAACCTATAGATTACTGGGGTATTCCATTCCATTGTTCAAAGTGTAAAGAAACCTGTCATCTCTGGAAAAGTTATTCATCATCGGGGTTGGATATTGATAGGGAGATATCGGATGTTGAAACCCAGTATTCTGATGACTGGCGCGATTTGGATTAAGTGCAGAACAAGGTTCCCTTGGGTATTGATCCAACTTCTTTGGTTCTTGTACTACTGGTGGACCAACCTTTCCTTGGTCAGTTGCAGAGATTTAACCCTACCTTTGTCTCTTCTTTAACACATAAAGAATATGCATTTGTTCTTAGTATGGAAAAAAAGGGTGATTCAGTACCATAGGTCCTGCTTGTGGGGGATTCTTTTTTCTATAAAGGTGTATCCTCTTTGCAAGAAGGTCATCATGATCCACAAAGCCTTTCCCTAGGGGGGGAGGTGGATCCAGACCTATTGGCAGGTTGGGTTGTCAATGAGTCTTTAAGTATTGTTGGATGGGGGGCTCCTGTCCATAATTTAGGCGTAATTCCACTACCAAAAAGTAATCGAGTTTCAAATAATCGCTCCCCTATCATCATCTCCAATATTGGTTTTGGGGTTTTGGACACCTGTGTAAGCATTGGGGCCACTGAGGTCGAAGAACATTATACTTATGTGATCTCCCCCTACCATAATATCAATTTGTATCTTGATCCAACTATTACTTACAGTGCCACACATAAGAAGGATCCCTTGAAATATTTTTCAGGTATTTCATCAATAGGGGTGCCTATTCCTACATCTCCTCTTTGTCTCTTATTTAACATACAAAGAATATGCATTTGTTCTTAGTATGGAAAAAAAAGGGTGATTTAGTAGCAGAGGTCCTGCTTATGGGGGATTCTTTTTTCTATAAAGGTGTATCCTCTTTGCAAGAAGGTCATCATGATCCACAAAGCCTTTCCCCAGGGCGGGGAGGTGGATCCGGATCTATTGGAAGGTTGGGTTGTTCAATGAGTCTTTAATTATTGTTGGATGGGGGGCTCCTGTCCAAAATTTAGGTGTAATTCCACTACCAGAAATTAACCGAGTTTCAAATAATCGCTCCCCTATCATCATCTCCAATACTTGGTTTGGGGTTTTGGACACCTGTGTAAGCATTGGGGCCGCTAAGGTCGAATAACATTCTACTTATGTGATCTCCCCCTGCCATAATATCAATCTGCATCTTGATCCAACTATTACTTACAGTGCCACACATAAGAAGGATCCCTTGAAATATTTTTCAGGGATTTCATTAGTAGGGGTGCCTATTCCTAAATCTCCCATTAAAAACTTATGTGGTACTCCACCTATCTTGATGGATATAACTTGTAATATATTTGATAAAACTACTCAGGGGGCGATTAAAGGGGGAGTGAAAATTGATTTCTCCCACAATAGAAATTGAGCCCAAAATTCGACACCTTGCATGTTTGAAATTTGACACTTCTCTGTCGCATCTTCAACACATGCACTTTTTTTGGCCATCGGTGGCATACCGTCGAATATTCAACGTGTTATCAATGCTGGTTAAAGATTCGACGCAACTATGGTGTCACATATTCGACAGTTATCTATTTTAAAGTGTCACTAAAAACTTGCAAAAATCATCGAATATCTGACACTTACCGACACTTGAAGGGTCGGCGTTTTGATGGTATAAAGTGTCAGAGTCATGGAAAAACCATCTAATATCTGACACTTACCGACACTTGAAGGGCCATCCTTCCGATGGGCTGAAGTGTCCGAGGCATGGCAAAGCCGTTGGTGGTTTTTTGGAAAGCATCGAATATTCGACAGGAAAGGTGTCAAAGCTTCAAAAAAAGTGTCGAAACACCATCGAAAAAGCGACGCGTGGTGGTAGAATTAACAAAAAAAAAATTGACAGGTTTCCATTCAGGAAGCGGTGTAGTGTAGTTCACTTAAACATGTAGTAATAGTGGTAACATTTGAATGTCTTGAATGCATGAATATTTTTTGGTTGGTCATAATGAGGAATGTATAAGTTGACGACTTCCAGAGTACTTACAGTTTTGCATCAAAGTTGAAATCACCAGGTGCAAGCCCACCTTGAATAAAAGGCAAAGTTTTTGTGTAAGTAGGATTTTACAGTTTTTATGACATTCATAAACATGAAAGCAATTAGATACTTCTCTAGATAAAAAGCAAGTAAAGGCTTACATTCTAATAGTCAACATGATCAAAGTTGCTTCACTAATATCTGTGAGAAATTGATCAGTATCCCAACCTAGACATGTTGAATACAAAATATAAAATATTAGCTCAGAAAGGGATGCGATCCATTCTTCGAAAGTGGAAACTTATGAATTCAATCAAACAAAACAGGACTATAAGCCCCATTACCTATCTGGGCATCTCCAGTGTTTGCGTCAATATTACCAAGCATCCCATAAATTCGTGCCATTTCCAGCTCATGATGATAGCTGAAAAAAGTCATCAGATATTAATTCCCAAAGATATCATCCATTTTACTACTGGACTGTAAACATTCAGAAATAAACATATAATTTGGTCCCTAGGAGAAATCACAAGGAAATAAAACTATCAAGGGGCAGATAACTGATAGAATTTACACTGAATTTACCAGAATCCAATGACACTAGAATTAGCGGTTTGATAGAACGTTAGTGGGAAGTTTTCTTACTTGTGCCCAGAGAGGGTTGCATGGTTGCACTCAATGTTCAAATTAAAATCATATGGATTGCAGTCCAGCCATGTCAAATGCAGAAATTGATTAGCAATTTAGCAACTAAAAAAAGTACACGTTAGAACTAAAAAATACAATTTCAAAGAATCATTCTCAAACATAGTTTACAGGAGACTGCAAAAATACAGGGAAAATCATGAATCTATGAGACAAGGAATACGCCCAAACACAATCCCTTAATATGCACATGATGGTGAAAATCCAAAATTCCAAATAAATGCCACCAGAAAACATCCAAGGCCAAAGTCCTTGCAGGACAGGGAATGGCTTCATTTTGTAATAAAAAACTAAAAGAACTATGTACATGCAACATTGTGTAGTATTAAAGTGTGGTTTTAACACGGGGTCTTCACTTAGTGAAACCATGCCATAGCATGTTCGTTTGTGGCATATGAAACAATATCCCTATTTTCAAAAAATATTGGAAAATACCTCCCAAAATTGTTTTTTTTAACCCCCTCCCAATATGCCTTCCCAATTTAAAAAAACCCCTATTTTCACTATGTATTGCATGTATCCGTTTTTTCCTTTATATTTTTTATACCCCTTTATATTTCTACCTAGTATATTGACATCATACCCCACATACAATCTACATAGAAATCAATTATGACCTGAAAGACAACGCCAAAAGACCCTGTTCCAACCACATGTTTCGCAATGTAACTGATGGTCTGTCAAGTCAATAAAAGAATAAATAAACAATTGGAAAACATTTCCATAAAGAAACTATTCACTTAGATTCTTGGTTGTGACCTAATGAATTCTCACTGTGAACACAATATAGGTAAACCTGTTTAGGCTGGCCATTTCTGCCACATATGGTTGTAGCTATGATGTGTCCTGACTTTGCACCCATACCATCAACAATAGGTAGCTCAATATCCTGCAATTGATTTTCATTGGCATGTCAGGGAAGAACCATGTATAAAAAGTCCTTCCATGAAAACAGGAAATAAGCATACAATAAATGCCTCCTTTCATTTCTTGCTTCAAATGCAAATATTTCTCTTAAAACAAAAAAAAATATTAGCTTACTTTCTCATCATCAACATCCAATTTGTTTTTCTCATCCTCATCTCAAGCATCTCTCTACCAAGCCAATCAACATTCTTCACTGGCCTTTTCAACCTGTTGATTGTCCTTGAGCTTCCCACACCTCCATTGTGCCCTAAGCTCGTTGATGCCATAAATGGCCTGAGTTTCAACAATCTGGAAATTAGTGTATTATTCCTCTTGGGATTCTATTCCCCACTCTCATCTCATTATGAACTATATGTCAGAGTGCTGGTCAAAACGACGTCACTTCAAAAATGTAGATGAGTTAAAGACATATTTTGAAGACATCGTGTTTGTCAATAGGCATTTTATTGGACACTAAGTATGTTTCCCCTTGACCAAAAAAAATATGTGAAGAGCTCAGTTCCTTCCAAAGGGAATTTTACTGGGCACTAAGTATGTTGCCCCTCGACCAAAAAACAATATGTGAAGAGCTTAGTTCCTTCCAAAGGGCCTTAAGCCCTTAAAAATAAAAATAGAACAAGAGTTCTCATGCTTCATTAAAATCCTCTTCGTTGGATAGGATTTAAGCCTAGTTCTAATAGTACTTAAAGGAAAACAGAGATCATGGTTTCTCAAAAAATACTTTTGCATTGAGAAAGCTTCTTACAGAAACTGTTTAAATTTTTAAATGTTAGAAAAACTGTGAACACGAGTATCAATATCATGGTATCACCACAATAGAATCAACACAAGAAATTAAAATAGACACACCAACGACAATAGCCTTTACAAAATATTAGTTAATGATAAGACACCAAAATCCTAGGAGCTAATTTTATCATGGTTCTCTAGATAAACAATTTCAAAACATAACATTTTAGAAAAATGACTCAAAGTTTGGGCATAGCGGTCCAATTTCCAACTTTATTTCATATGTACACTCCATATTGATAGTGATAATACATCTCTAATGAGAGAACTTAATGACCCGACCCAAAAGAGTGAAAACACCACAACATTCATGGCATGGATGTAATCACGTCCAAAAAGGATATTATAATCCATTGGTCAGGCATAATAGTGACCGCATAGTGACATCAATTAAGAATGAAATTAGTTGATTGGATTGTGCTTATTAAGATACAATTGAAAGTGGACACGGACAAGTTAGCAGATTTAGCTAATTCATCAGAAAGTTCAAATGAGGTATAGATGGGAGAACTTCATATTCACAAAGGAAGAACCTTTATCACTAACCAAATCTGTTGGAGCTTCACATTGTACCGAGAGCTCTACCTCACGATACCGAGATACACCGATCTCTATCTCTATACTCTAAATCGATATATTATAAAGAAATCTATAGATCTTGAAATCGATATTTCTTAACGATACTCTCTATATCTCAAAAACAAAAGAAATTTCGATCTATTCTAGTAGTACCTTACTATACAGCTTAAGACCTAGAAGGTGTAGCATGAAGTATACTCTCACATGGGATGCTCTAGTCAGTGTTGATTGTTACTGTCTCATTGTGCCTGAACCTAGACTCATCGATCTATACTATACTTTGATCGAACTAAAGGATGGAATAAACCTTTACCCATAAGAGGAACTGTAAAATTTAGCTCAGTAACGTCCTAAAACAAGTGTACTTCGTGAAGCCCCGATTCTCAATTGATCAGCTTGCATTTACCAATGCTTTTCATCAGCTTGCATTTACCAATGCTTGATCGGCTTGCATTTACCAATGCTTTTCATCATTCGGCACTGATTTCCCCTTTGTTTGTTTCCAATGGGTTAGTAATGTGATGTCCTATCCTAGGTGTCCAATTGCTACTAAGTCATCCAGTCATCACATATACAAATAACCAATAACCATTAAAGCATATCAGTGGTTTGGTGCAGAGCTATATAACATAAACAGTTCTGCAATATAAATACAATATTCCTTTACAAAATAAAAGCATGGATAAACTAAGTTCCAACAAAAGGACATTAAAACCCATACCAAAAAAAACCGTTCATTCCCCATAAAACTAGGATCATCCGTACAAAAAAACCCAGTGCAATGCAAAAGTACTTTAGAACCATAAAATATAATATAAATTTACATTGTCCTAAAAGACAGATTTTAAAATAGAAATTTACACAGACTACATAATAACTCTTAAAACAAATTTCAATTTTTGAAATTTACACAATAAATATATAGTTTAGAAAAGAAAAATGCAACTCTGTTGTAGGAATACAACTAGCTGGTCATCACATATATAAATAATAATCATTAAAATAGATTAGTGCTCTTGTGCAGAGCTAAATAACATAAATAGTTTTGCAATATAAGTACTGTATTCCATTACAAAATAAATGCATGGATAAACTAAGGCATTAAAACCATACCCAAAAGAACCATTCATTCCCCATAAAACCAGGATGATCCATACCAAAAAAAATAGTGCAATGCAAAAGTACTTAAGGAGACTATAAAATATAATATTTAGGGTCTCTTCTCCTTCTTCTGCCGTTGCTAAGAAAAATATGGAAATACTGTTCCTCTCATAAATATGGCGGTTTCTCCAACCCTTACTGTAATGAAATGTCCTCCACCTTCGACAATTCCATCAACTCTTCCATAAAATTTCTACCCAATTAAAGGATTGTTTTTCAGAGAGCATCCATCATTGATATGGCTTACAACTCTTTCGTAATCATCCAGAGAAGGATCAAGTAGGCCAATTTCTGCAACTCCCGTAGCCACACCCTTGTCTGCTCTACCATTCTCTTGCTTCTTTTTAGAGTAGACCATTCTCTCCAATATGATCACCATCACATATGTACAAGAGTTGCTTAAAGCTCGATGGTCTTGGTTGAAACCTGATACAATTACTTAGCTGTTCTTGATTAATTATGTCAAATGATTTTGAAAGGTGCCTGTAGCCATATATTTTGAGATTAAGTATTATTAATTTTAGAAAAATAAAAGGCCAGTAATCCCAAAAAGCAATGATATAAAATAAGAACTGGTCACTTGAGTCTTGTATTGAAATACAGGTTTAGAAAATAACATAAATTTTAATATAATGACTTACTTATGTTCCTTTGTTGCATTGCTTGAATCTGTCCCCAGGTATTGAAGCACCTCCATTATCTGTTTACGTGGAAAATTTCCCATCACTTCTATTTTTCATTTCATGAAGCAATATTTACATCAAAACGCAAGTTACATCAATAATGTGTTCACACTAACTAGCTCATGAAAGACTGGAATTTGCTTGCTTAGGTTGCTCTGCTCCAGCTGCAGCACAGTTGAAAAGTGTCAAGTGCTAGTGCATGCTAATAGTTTGATAAAATTACACAGTGTCTATATTAGGACTACTAAAGAAAAAACTGTTTGAAATTAATTTTTTATGAACATTGATAGCTTGTATGTTATACCTTTTGAAGTAAAGAAAGTGGCATTAGAGGAAAACGAAAAAGAGCAAGCAATTCATTCATTGGTTCTATCCTTTCCGCAAAGAGTGTGTCAGGAATGCATTCGTCTAGCTTCTGATTTGCTCCTTCCCAACCATGAAGGCCATCTCCTTGTGTTCCCCAAGTTAGAATAGCATCCAGAACCCTCTCCTCAGAGGTCACTGCCAAGTCGGGGTGCTGCAAAAGCCATAATAATCAGAACTCAAAATGTTCACTACATTTATCCATGTCTCCACATTCCAGACTATCAAAGGAAGACAAGTCACCTTGCTGTATTCACAGACCCCTGCTACAAAATCAGGGTGGATATTGAGCATGCAAAGAGGAATTGTCAGAAATACTTTCCTGCAATAGGAGAACACTCTAGGGCATTGCCATAAGCTAGAAACAACAGCCTACCTTAGTATTTTCATAAATGAGGCCCTCTCTAACATTTTGAATTCTGTATTGGTAGAAGTACAGTAGTCAAAATGTTTAGAAAAAGTTTCTGCGTAGACTTCTTCAAGCGGCCTGCATGAAGGCATTAAGGTGACCACCTACAGGATTGGACATACTGAATCCTACAAAGCACAAAACTCAAAAGGTCAACTTCAAATACAAAATGAAATTACAACAGCTCATCTGAATGGTTGTCTAATGTGCCCACAATCTCTGATCTCAGTTTTGTATTATGCAAACAATGGCTGATGAAGAAGCTGCTTCTAGTAAGTACCACACCAACCCTGCATATGTGTATAGAGCAACTTATGTTAATTACTAAGTCCAAATTGTAACTACCTAAGTAGGAAAACTCTTTTTTTTCTTTTTTTTGATGTTCGTGATGCCCAACCACCAGGTAACCCTTGGAAGCTCAAGGTAGGTATGCCTTGTAAAATCCTCATCCTCTGTGGCAAGTTTTGTGTATAGAATATTTCGTCAACGCTTGCAAGTTGCAACCTTTTCACTACCTCAAAGTCCAAGCGAGATTTTTTATGATGCAATATTCAAAAGCAACAATCATAGTGCTCCTAATTTTACACAATTAAACTACCCCTCCTATGACATGAAAAATAATTTAGAGGTTGGAAAAGTATAACACTTTTGAGATGCACTCAAATAAGCATTCACAACATTCTTGTTGAAGAAGGTGAATTCCAAACTGATTTGCTAGTAGAATAAGGGGAAGCAACAAGGAACCCAAGTCTTGTCTTTCATCCATATCCAACTTCCCACTGTACATGAAGTGCACCATAGCTAAAAATGCTTCAGGGTAATCATCCCTCAAGCAAACTTCTGAGGCATTGCTTTCACTCATCCCATTTGTAAACATCTACGAAGTAATACAACTTACTTTCTCAGTCCCATTTAATAACCTCTGAATAAAAGGGAAATTTTAGTCTAACAAGTATCACAGGTACAGTACATGTATACAGTTTAATATCCAAACTGGATATGAAAATAAATTATTTGCAAACATATATATCATTCAAAAACGATGATAGATTTAAATGCAAACCCATAGGTTCCAGAACTTTGGTACCTCCATAAAGGACTGCAATTGAGCAAATATCATATTTATAATATACTAATGGAAAATGAAAATAGGATCTAAGGGCAAGAAAGTTGAGAATATAACCTTGGAAAAAGGAGCACTCGAGACACTCAAAACAAGTTTTTGTGCTTGGAAAACCAGACCATGCCCCTCGATGTAAACATCAACATCGCTGTATTTTCCAGTTTCAAGCAAAATTTTCAGCTTTTGCACATCAATGGGAAAGTTAGATGAGAAATTTGGGTAGTTCCGCAAAAAATTTACAAGAATGGAATGGAGTAATTCCAATTTATGATCCTTCCTCAGAGGCGTGTCCTTGAGTGCATCCTTCATCTGCTCACACTAGACCGCCAGGGACTCAACACCAAACTCTTCACTAAGTTCACTCAATGCCCCCAGTTGGAACTCTGAAACCTTGAGTAACAAAAACAATATTCCATCACTAAAGACCATACAATAACAGAAAAAAATAATTCTATCACCCATAAGCCCACACTAATTTTTATCATTATCACAGGGCTATATCAACATAAAAGAACTAAATGCCAATTTTTATCATTATCACAGGGCTATATCAACATAAAAGAACTAAATGCCAATTTTTATCATTATCACAGGGCTATATCATCATTACAAGGCTTAGGTATATTTTCATCAAGTGTTAATAGACTGAGGCAAGAACAGAAAAGACACAGGAGAATAAAGACACAGGGATATTTTGCTCCATAAAATTTTGGACAAAATAGCAGTGACAGAGCAAACTGATGATGCCTTTTCAGACATGTCTATAAGTGTTCTATTCCTTGGATTTATGGAAGACTCAAATCCTACAAATACCCATCTACAGCATGACTTCTTAGATTTCTGGAGGCATGTAAACTAGTAGCAGATTAGCAGCAAAACAAGGATGTTTTCAGCAGTAAATATGGGCAGGAAGAGCACTAAATTTGACTGCAAACTTGTCCTAGTAGATCTGTTTGGTTTTGAATAGCCCTATTGCTTCTTGACACTTGGAGATGATCCAATGGATGAGATCCATGTCAATCCATGGGCACACAAAACCAACATGCCTGATTTCCAACAAGAGGTGCACAACTATGTATCAAGTCACCTGTATATACCCGAACTCCAACAATGTACTTGGATTTCACAATGAAGCCAGGAGATGTTCTTCACCAACCTGTTCCAGAGGGTTGGAATGCATTTGTCTATGTTTTAGAAGGTGAGGCAATTTTTGGAAATCTTGCGTCATTAGCTATTGGTGCTCACCACACTGTTCAATTGGGCTCTGGCAATGGATTGAGTATCTCGAACAAGTCAAACATTCCCTGCAGATTTGTCCTAATTAGGGGCCAGCTACTAAATGAACCAGTGGTTCAATATGGTCCCTTTGTTATGAAAAATAAACAGGAGATAATTCAGGCTATTGAAGACTATCAACGTTCCAAAAATGGATTCGAAAGAGCTGTCGGCTGGAGTTCTGATCCTGTTGAGCTTAGTGATGCTGAATAGACTCTAGAGAGCATATTGATTCAAACTATGATACCAAAATCACTGTTGTTGACATGGCCTCAAGAGCACCAGATATATGCTTTAGAAGTACATTCACATAGCTATTTCCATATATTGTTTTGTTTGTGATCCTCAGTTTGTTTCTTGTTGAATTCATTCATTACATTTTCAACCGATACAAAATATTCCGCATTGTAATCAACTGTTAAGTTATTCTAATAGCAAATTATTTCATTCTGCTTTAATTTAGTAGAATGATTTTGGAAATTAACTCCAAGGTTCTTTCATAGCATTTTATGGTATAACTATCTACTAGAGTTAAGGATGGTTACATTGCAAAATCCTTTTTTTCGTATATTATTGATTCTTAAGAATGTTATTTGAACTTTTGCTTATGGTGGACCACTGTTGCAGGCAGTGACCCACATAAGTTGCCAAGGTTTGCTTTTGATTTTGTAAGAACTGAAATGCATTGAGCCTAAAATTGTGGTAGAGTGCAAAATCTAGAATTTAACAAGAAGTAACAGGATTCAAAAAAGGATATTATTAATCAGTTGGATCAATTTTACGGGAAAACTTTGTGAAGAACAACTCCTGGCTTCATTGTGAAATCCAGGTACATTGTTGGAGTTCGGGTATATACAGGTGACTTGAGTTTGTCGCCAAGTGGCAGGTTGCCCAGTTTCCATAGCTGTCTGTTCTTGTTCTAAGATAAAAAGCATCACAGTCATTTTTAGACAAAACCAAATGCTAATGTCACTTCATGGCAGAAACCACAAATAAAGCACTAGGATAACAAAAGCAAAATGTCAATGTATACTTACCAGGTTTTTCCATTTATGATAGATCCTTGTCATGTCCTGCTTTTTTCCATTCTTGCAAGTCAAATATATTCATGCCATATGCTCACGTACAGGAATTTGGGTCAAAGTCCCTCATAATAAGAGGATTTGAGAAATTTAGAGAAATTCAGAGGATTTGGAAAATGAGCTGCCCTTCCCTAACCACATCACATGACCAAGGTCTGCTACCCAGACAGTATAAAGAGTGAAGATATTTTCCCCTCAAACATTTTGTATCCCAATATATCTAGAGTTAAAATGATCTAGAATCACAAATAACATGACCTTATTAGAGATTAGAATACAGATACCCACTTGCAGATTGACCATTTGAAAGGAATCCTTGTAACATTTGCATGAAGAGCTTCTTGAACATCAACCTTGTTTAAATATCCATTTGCATATACTTTAATACATGGATCATATCCTCATTGTTCTCCTTGAGACCTGCAAGTACTTTTCAAGAAAATTATAAAGTAAAAGGAAAAGAGAATTATAAAGTAAGCTTCCTATACTTTTCAAGAAAACCAATACTTTTCAATAAAACCAAACAAACATAATTTTCATCTCTTTCAACTTAACGCTCCATTATTCACTACATTAAAGTTGGTCCTCGAGAATCATCAAATGCCATGTACAATAACAACTTGATAAGGTAATGTACAATAGATATCAACAGTAAACAATCATAACCAATATTTGAATCAAGCATATACTCAGATTTTTCAGATTTGATCTTGTCACCGAAGGGACAAGTCAATATAGACAAACAATTTATGTACCTTGTGAGAGATCCATAGAGGGTTAAAGCTTAAGCATACGGACAACATACTGACTCAGACTTCTTAGTCAACGAGCACATTCATACCCAGTACAGTCAATCTGTCAACACAGTCATGCTGGGTAAGGATGCAGTCACATACTGCAGAGACACACAAGCATACTTTGCACAGTCATGCTTGAAAAAACACAGTCCACCCACAAATTGAAACTCAATGTCACACTGGGGAAGACCCCACAATCCACACAAGAAAACAGGCTCATGGTCACCTCATGGTCATGCTAGGGAAGGACCCATAGTCCACACGAGAAAACTGATCATGGTCATGCTGGAGAAGGACACATAGTCCACCAAGAAAATAGATCACGGTCACGTTGGGGAAGGACCCACAGTCCACTCAAGAAAACAGATCACAGTCATGCTGGTGAAGCACCCACAGTCCACCAAGAAATAGATCACTTTCACGCTGGTGAATGACCCAAATTCCACCCAATAAAACAGATCATAGTCATGCTGGAGAAGGACCTCTCAAGGTATCACTAAGGAATAGGTTTTTTGGCCTTGTTGAAGGACCCACAATCCACAAAGAAAGTGCAAAGAAACAAATCACGGTCACGCTGATGAAGGAGCCACATTCCACCAAGAAACAGACTCATGGTTACACTATGGAAGAATCCACAGTCCACCCAAGAAACAAGCCACGGTCACGTTAGGGGAGGACCCAAAATCCAATAGATTCACAGTCATGCTGGTGCAAAGTGACCACATGGAAGGTGTAACAAGGAAAGCCCAGTCACGGGGATGGTGAAACAAGATATCACATGGAGCATCAACAAAGATCGTGCAAAGATCACGCAGAGGGAGAGAGTTCAGTAACACTCCTTAAGGTAAAGTATCAAAACATTAATAAACATCACCTATGGACAAAGTAATATAAAGGATCATGAGGTGATCACGAGTCAACCCAGGTGGCCACAACAAAACAAACAACAAACCCAAAAGGTCAAGGTGAACCATATAAGGTGGAAATGCAACTCCTTTATAGGACCAACAAGACCAATAATATGTTCTCTCTCTCAAGGTACATTGTTTTATATATTTTTGTCATCATTGTATAAGATTCATTGGTTATAGAAAGCAGAACCAATCATACCCACTCCATACAACAACAGGTGCACAACAATGAGTTTTATAACAAGAGATTTCCACACCATAGCCATCTTTCAAATCAACAAGAATCACAATTTCCTAATGAGTTAATATGCACTCCACACAAACATGACAAAATTAAAGAACATGATATGCCATTTAAGAAAAAATTTAGAAAACACATTTCAAGAAACACACATTAAGTAATATTCCATTTAAGTATTGAAGTAGCAATATGGGCATGGGCACCAAAATTTGACAAACAAAAACTAGTTTCATCCTTTTGAAAGTAATATTAAACATAATTGTTGAACTAGCGAACAGTTCAGAAACCCTCAAGAACCATGCTTTAAGAACGCATAGAGAAATATTTGACAATTGATAACTTCACATAGAGTTATCCCAACCGTTCGGCATCCAAACCATTCACTGCACCTGAAGATAAGATAAATTAAAATGAGTATAAAATGAGTATGAAATTTATACAAACGAATCAACAATAATACAAAAAATACTACTTCATAAATAAGTTATAAGATAGTAGTACAAAAGATAAGATAAATTAGAATGGTTTGAAAACTTCACCCTATTTAAATTTTTAATGAAATCCTCAAAAATTCTGTGGTCACCTTCTTCTAACTTGTATGTGTCTTTCTTGATATTGTATGATAGGTTTGCCGTTGCTATAACAGATTCAAGTTGTATGAATAGATGATCTGTTGAATCATACTTGTACATGCGTTACCCATTTATTCTATTGTACCAACAACATTGAAGCTCAACACCTTCAGGCCTATCCAAAAGATCAATGTCATTATGGTAATCAAACACCCTATTACCGTCCTTCTTTCTTATTCTTTGAAACGCCGTGCTTTGTACTTTGAGATACACCTTTTCTTGTAGTACATTCAGCTATAGCTATAGACTCGCTCTCAAACAACACCGCACAATCTGATCCAATTCCAAAACCAATTGTAACACCCTTTTTGGGGGCCCTCTCATCTCTCCTGAAGTATACTCCAATCCTCACTTTAGTCAATCTATCTTTCGATAATGTCGGGTTTCCATTCAATTGACTAACCAAACAATATTTGTACATGTCCTTTCCATCGAGCTCCACCACTGGTTTGGTATATATGTTTACATTTTCATCAATGGAATCTAAAATTCCATCTAACTCATGCCTCCACTCACTTTCCATCGTTTGAAATTCACTATCATTGAGTACCATAAAATACGAAGATTGGAATATGGATGTCGAATGACCCGATGGAGAATTATCAACTACTTCATCCACATCTTCAAATGTTGGAACATTGTGATCCTCTATCCATGGTTTAAACCACCAAGAATCTTCTGTGTTTCTTTTTGGTTGCATGCCAAGACCTTGTAAAATTCCCTGTGCATCCTCCAATCCTATCTTGAGAGCTTCTATAATTTTATTATCGGTGGAAATTGAATCATATTGTGACAAGAAATCACCTTCCTCTACTGTTTGTTGATGCAATTTATTCCAGATACTCATTTGTTTCTTATGAGATTTATTGAAAGGAATCCCTTTGGGATTCGATTCTTCTTCAGCAACTCTATTAAGGGTTCCAATAGCATGAAGTAAGTCAGCAAAATCATATGCCCTCTCTACTCCAACCATGCCACCGACTTTGCTAAAGAATTTCTCACATACATCTGACCCAGTCAGGTGCAATGCACATGGTAAGTTAGAGTATTGATCATGAAATAATCTCATCAACAAAACCGCAAAGTGGCAAGAAATTTTCACATATTGATATGCCTCTCTACTAATGAAATTAATGTTGACATTAGTATTTTCTAGTTCTCTGACCCAACATAGCCATAAGGTGAAGAAATCATGGACTCTTGAATAATTTCACACTCTTTCCCAAAGAGTTAAACTAGCAGACAAAAAAATATCAATATAGTCAGCAACGATTGCTAGATAGGTCTCTGTACCCGATGTCCTCTTTGTCCTGCCACCTGTACATCTCATTTCCTTCAAGCACCTCTGGACATGCCTTGAAGCAATGCGTTGTGCTGAACCCTAGTTTTGGCGATCAATCCTCTCTATATCCTCAATTTTAATCTTGTGGTCATCCACTTTAAAATTGTTATAAACCATTCTTACATGGTAAAAACTAATCAACTCTTTTCCAACAATCAGATCTCGTCGACCACTAAACAAAGGATTCACTAGATTTTTGCCATTGTGGATGTAATCCTATTCATGAAGTCCTATTACTTTAAAACCATCATTAAACCTAGTTAGTATCCACCCTTACCAAGGAATTTGATATCTCATGCCCGTCGTTGAGTAATAATCCTTCAACATAAGCATTCTTCTCCTACTATCCCCATATGAGGAATGACCAATAATAGGTTCTAAAAAATATTCCACATGTTTCTTCCATAGGTCTTCTACTTTTTCCCATTGTCGATGGACACAATTTGCATCAAACCTATTGCACGTTGGATGAACAACCACAACCAAATGAGGAAGCTTCTCATGTAAAGGGTTTGTAATAATAACATGTGCATAATGGCCAATCACACAATTCTTGAAGGCATCTGTAATAATCTCATAGCCTGCAGCGCCCTCACCAAATGTCACCAAGAAATGTGATTGGCACTTATGTTCTTCTTTCTTACCACAAAAACTCACCAATGTATCACTTTTTGCTACCCACCTTACATATTTTTTCACAACAGTTTCATCTTCAGCAAGGCATACGGGAATTGGGCCCTCTATACCATGTTTGGCTTTATTAGAAGCATAAACTTTTTCGATTGTCTCAAAAATGTACTCTTGCTCCCTTGGGATATATGTCAATGATTTTCTAACTTTCTTAAAGTCGTAGATATCGAAGGGCCATCCAGATTCAAGCTAATAAAGCTATGTAATCTAGGACCTCCCCATAACTTAATCATCTCATAAATGGATTGAGTGGATGCACTATACCTTCTACCCGACTTTGAACGAACTAGGTTGTGAAATATATCTTGAACAAATTCCCAAACTGCATCTTTACCTTGTAATTTTCCTTGCTTATGAGCCTCACACACATCCTTCCTTCCTGCAGATTCGAACAACTTTTCCCTTAGAGACCTTGTTATTATAGACAGTGTAGCAACCTTTGTCCTCTCCCATGAAAGAGATCGCATTGTTAACCTATGTGTAGCATTTGTTCTCTTGCAACAATTTTGAGTTCAATTTGAGTCAAATGGTCCAACCTTCTCCCTTTCCCTGTATCTCTCCCATGTCTTTTCATGTTGCTCCTTGATTCGCGATATAATGGCATTCGAAATTAATCACAATTAGGTATAATCTTACAAAATTTGCATGTCAATGAATCAAAAGGTATTCCTATTTCAGAAACCCTCTTGCAATGAATATGTTTGTATGTACCATTAATACTGCATTCAATACCATGATAATTTAGTGTTCTCATGGTATGTTTCTCTATGGCCCACATTTTTCCACCACGTTGGTCATCCATTAGAACCTTTGTGTCCAATATCTCCCCTCTTCTCTCAAGATAGGGATCCCAATACCCCCAACATAATAATATTGAGGGAGGTATTTGTCCTAGAACAAGATAA
>LPNX010125664.1:20897-60627 GCA_001517045.1 Pseudotsuga menziesii | reverse complement strand
AATCAATGCCACAGATTTCACAATGGATCTTTATATTAGGTTTTCCATTTTCTAAATATACCTTTAGTGTTAGCTTCTCCTTGACAAACTCTTCCATTAATCTGTTCACTTTATGTTGCCAAGATGACAATACATTTGGATCAACCACAACTTGTTCCACTGACTCGCACACATTACCAACTCTTGGTTGTTTATGCATAGGTTCCTCCACATTCCCTTCAATGTTTTCAGAGATTGGTGTTCCCTCCATTACATTTGATTCCAATGTATCAGCAACCATCGTGCATACTTTCCTCTTAATGCCTACATTTGTTGTTGTAGAATTCCTTCTTTCCTCTTGGAATGCATTTAAAGGACATCTAGTTGAGCCAATAATAAATTCAAAAGGATATTGAACAACTTCATCATTCAGAATTTTAGAATGGATATCAGCATATGTACATCCTTTTTGACACTGGACTGTGCCAACGGGACAATTATCTTCACCAATAAAAATTCCAAAGTCCACAACATCACTTGGATCCATCTGCATTTACATCCATGTGTACCTTTTAGTTGGGTAAGAAATGAATAAAATTATAACATTTTTTTCAAAATTTTGGATATAATAAGGCTACGAAATGAGGTGAGTGCATCCATAAATAAATGAAAAACAAAAAGTAATTCAAATTTACACATGCATATTAGTTCATTAATAAAACAAAGAGCTAGGAAGCAAAGTATGCACTTTCAAGTCAAATATCTAAAAAGGATGAAGAAATCTTACTATCGGGATGAAACACCTTGAAGAAAAATGTATTGTTAGTGGCTTATTCAAATAGCCCTCCCCAAATTGAAGAGTTAGCTTCAACGTACCTGCAAAAGATCAAAAGGTGATCAAAACAAGAGATGAAAAAACATAGAGGTGATCAAAGGTCTTTGTTCTTTTTGGAATTTAGTCTTGTTCTTTTTTATGGAAACGCCCCAAGCATTACAATCCACTCTAGGAAATGATAAAAACATATTAATTGACTAATATTCCCAACCTGCAAGCCTAATCCCTATTCTACATGGTGTTTGGCCTTGGGGTAAGAAAAAAAACTTAGTAATAAGTGAACTCACCTAATAAATGAAGAATGGTCCAAGGAGAGATAAATTTGTTCAATAGTCACTCACAAAGCTCAAGTAAACCATTTTGGAAACTTCCCACATAAATGCAACAACTCTTAAATTCACTCCCTAGATCTTTGAGATCAATTTTGCATCCAAATGGTGAAGATTACGTAGTTGGTAGAGCTTCCACAACTCAACAACACAATGCAATTGCAGCCATAACACTTTAAGCGACCTAAATCTCTCACATTACTGTGAATAGGTATTGTAGCTCTAATGACAGGTAACAAAGAGAAATTGGTAAGATTTTGGAAGGGAGGCATTTAATTTCACATCATAATCTTAATATGCATACTCCTTTTATCATCAACATTGTAGACCTAGTCAAACTGATGTAGACAGTGCTGGAATTACTCTTACACAAGTTTTTAGCTATGTGGAAGATATGTGATGACACATCCTTTGTTAACATAACATTGGACTGGTCACCTTTTGGTAAACAAGGCACATATACTATAGAAGGCATAACATGTTTTATAAATGTTGTATAATTTGAAAAAAATGAATTATCAAACTTCATGTAACGGCAATTAGTATTAAATATAGTTCTGAAATTACTCTTCTTCTATTAAATAATTTAGCTATGTAGAAGATATGCTATGAAATATTCTCTGTCAATATTGGATTGGTCACCTTTTAGGTTGTAAGCGAGGGGCATATAATAGGATGCATAAAATGTGTTTTAAAGGTTATAATATGCCAAAAATGAATTATCAAACTTCATATAAAGACATCTAGTTCAGAGACTCTTCCAGATAGCTACATTGAGAGGTCATATAACCAAATTCACCACCAAGATCAAAATAACAAGGAATACATCCCATATTCATCCTGACTTCAAAAGATGTATACAAGGGAATACAAGAAGAACCCAGTCATGGCTTATCCAGGGAGGAACTTATGGACCTTCCAAGAAATTGATACAACAGGCGATCAACATCTGCCTCAGACATCCAAAGGATGTAAAAAATATAAATTATGTCACTCTTGAAAAAATAGACATCAAAGATGTCAAAGACTCAAATTAAAAGAGCTTCATCGATCCATTCCCCACTATTTCACCTTCACATATTTCAGTGAACTGTAAGAGGCCAGATGCCATAGAGAATGCCTCATTGGATAAGCCATCTGCCTTCTTGTTGTATTCTCTGTAGACATGAGAAAAATCAAGGGAAAGAAAGAATGATTCGAGATTCCTGATATTTTGACACCATCCATATTCCAGGCTATACTGAAGGCATTCTAACAAGCTACACTAGCTTGGATTGAATATGGAATGCCAGAAACAACAATGTGATCAAAACAAAGCTTAAATCTAACTACCTTTTAAACAGAACAGACTCAGAATTTTGATAAGCTCTATTTTTTACTATTGCCATCTGCTAGTGGAGAAATTATTTCATTGACATGTGTGTTGGAAAATAGGAAATGATTACTATTTTAAGCTCTGTTTTAGCATGAGAGTTAGGAATATTTTCTTCATCTTGTGTCTCAGTACCATCCATATTTTCTTCACCCAGGATTTTCCTTCTGTGGGCTGAACCATTATTGGACTGATCCTTACTTCCCTGCTTTCTCTTCGAAGATCTTTTGGTTGGATGACTACTTCCATCTTTCAATGTCTCCCACTGCCTTTCTGCCTTACTCTCTCCTGAGAATTCAGAAGCCTGAGCTTCACTTAACTCTTTGTTGGTTTTATTAGATTTTTTCACTGATTTTGAAGGAGTACTCTCCACATTTCTGGCAGAGAGCAGTGGGCACTGTGGATTTGATTCTTCAATTCCCACATTCTGATGAGTTCAAAGTAAAATTGTCAGAATCATGCTTGAAGTTGCATCCTCCTTTACCAAATATCACTAGAGAAGCATGTCAAGGCTCAAAAACAATTTGACAAAGAATTCAAGAAACGTGAGAAATATTTTCTGATGTTAGAGTTAAGCATTTCATTTATGTTTATAACAATATATAGGTCATGATATATGAAATTTGATAAATATAGATGATAGATATGAAACTTCAATGAAAAGAGGGTAACTTCCTCGGTTACTACTAGTAATTAGATAATACTTTATACTAATTACTAAAACAATTTGCAGATGCTTTTTTCCTTCCATTTGCAAACATGCATAGTATAGTAACTAGTATTTCTAACTAAGTTGCCAAGGGCAGATAATTTTTATTATTATTATTCAGCCTTAAGAGTTTGATAGATTGATATATTTAGGGGCCAATTTCATCATGCACAGACCTAATTCTAAAAGAGAAGAAGAAGAATGAATTCAAACAAGACACTATAAAACCATTACTCAATTGACAAACAATACCAGGGGTTATAAAAGATTAAAATCATATGAATATTTATTTCAGGTTGGGTATTGAATAGTCCTTTTCAACACTCATGCTTGAAGGGAACCAAGGTAGAGGAACATGCTGCAAAATAGGGGAAATTTGTGTGAGATTGATGAAAATCACTTATCAATGACCTATAGGAGCCAAAAGTAATTCCCAACCAACATCTTGTTCTAGGGATGCAAAGGAAACCTCATAAGATAACAACACAAAAAAACTCAAACTTGGGAGCAATCCAAGTTAATATATGTGACTTTAACACATCTCTAAATTACAATCTAAATTTATCATAAACATAACTCTCTTATTGAAAACCATAATGGGAGATTCTAACATGTTCTTTCAAGATACTAGACAATCCATAGATAAGACTTTCGTGTAGAATTTAAATTCAAGACTAGCTTGGAAAAACATTAATGATCCTACACCAGACATGTGATTTTTCTCCCACTCTAACAAACAACAAACCAAATCCATATAAGGTAAGATGATCATCATGTCTAAGGACATAATCCGTAAATTAGTTTTATTCTTCTCTCTATCAAATCTTTGCAAAAGAGTCCAAAGCATTTTAGTGAAAAAAATAATTAATATCAGAACAATTGAAAATATTTATTGTTGTAGACGTTGAGTTTCTACATTAAATAGAAAGTTAACATTGAAAAACATGGAAACAACACAATACCTGATGTTTGAGGGATTATTTGGACAGCACCCTTGTCCTTGAGCATTTGGCTAACTTATGTGGATATGATGGCATTGTAAGCCTCTTTCTAGAGTTTAGGATGCAATTCAAGTATGTATTCTGGAACCCTAATTCATCACTCATACTAGCAGAATAGAGTTGACTGTCTGTTTGAAGATAGCAGTCTGGGTAGGAAATACTAAATGTGGCACATTGTAGAGAGGACATTAAGGGCAGCAACTACAAGGATGTTTTTAGGTTTTGCTCCAGAAAAGTTTGGACAAAATAGCAGTGGCAGAGCATACTGATGATGCCTTTTCAGACATGTCTATAAGTGTGTTATTCCTTAAATTAATAGAAGACTCAAAGCCTACAAATACCCATCTACAACATGACTTATTACATTTCTGGAGGCCTGTAAACTGGTAGCAGATTGGCAGCAAAACAAGGATGTTTTTCAACAATAAATATGGGCAGGAAGAGCACTAAATCTGATTGCAAACTTGCCCTAGTATATCTGTTTGGTTTTGAACAGCCCTATGGTTATACTTGTATGATTTTCAGAACTGTTGGCATTTCCTGTGGCAGATTTCCTATGGAAACAACACAATACCTGATGGTACCAGGAAAACAGAGGAATAATGCCTACTTCATAAATATTTTTTTGTTTAGTAGCTACTCCAAGGTCACTGCATGCTTACATCAATAGATCCATCTTCTCCATTGAGTCAACTTGAAATGTGAAAAAATATATTCTTAGGAATATATATTCTTCCCTTTGCTCATATATAATAGCTCAATAGTCCAAGGTCCTGGAATGCATGCTTATATATAATAGCTCCTATTAATGCATGCTTATATATAATAGCTCCTGCTAATTTGTTTGCATTCTCCAACTCAACCTCATTCATCCATGCTATATTGTTTTTATGTTTTTAATTATTCAATAAATGTGGAGATAAACAAAATCTCTACTTATTTTGACCTATATATGATATTAAAGCTATACAAGTCACTAATATTAAGAGAGACTCTAAGTAGGACAGACACATCGATGCTCTAGACAATCAATGTACTGTATAAATCTGGGTAAACACCAATGTGACCATGCACCAACCAGTCAATTTGTTGTATAAATTCTGATAAAAAAATGAATGCACAGAAATGATTTCCATGGCTAAGCCCAAAGTAATCATTGGCTGCCATCTAGGAAAGATAGTTCCTTGATTCATTGCCACCAACAGCTACAAAAATATTTCTGCAGCTCTAATGGAAAGTTGTGATTAACAACGTCCAGCTTTGATATAATATGTAATGGTGTAGCATAAATTCTTTGATCACTATTCCCGTTTTCTCTTTTGCCTTCATCCATAACCTTATTAAAAAATTAAGTGTATCAATCCTTTTAACTGGATTCTAAACTTACATATAAGCTAAAGCAAAATCAATTTACATTGCAGCCAGACTTGATGCCTTTAAAAAACATGTAATTCAGACAAACATAAAATTGGATTTTCTGCAAAAAGCCTAAAAGCGATCCACATTTTAGACCATCCATTGAGAAAATGCATGTACACATGTACTTACTTTTAGATTTTCCAAAGCAACTGCTATTATGTTTCTGTTTGATCCAAGCTCAATATGTACTAAAGAGTGCCCCTATAAACCGGGTCAAGGAGGGCGAGTGAAGTATGAATTGAAAGATCAAGTCCACTAAACGGCCCTTGACCATAGGAATTTTTCATCAAAGATTAAACACACTACAACTTACCTCCAAGAATGCTATACAATGGCTCTCCAGCGTGCCTCCTCCAGCACCAAAGAAGCCCACCACAAACCCATGACCAGAAAATGGTGAATAAATGCCCTCATTTTCCAGAAAACAATGCTACCACTGCTCTGATTTGAAAAAAATCCCTGTTATCCAGCCAAAACAAACGATGAATAAAACATGGAGATAACCCACAGAAAACCCAAGGAGCAACATGCCCTCATTTTCCAGAAAACACTGCTACCACTGCTCCAATTTGAAAAAACACCTTGTTATCCAGCCAGAAAACACGATGGAGAAAACATGGAGAAAACCCACAGAAAAACAAAGGAGAAACACGCCCTTGTTACCCAGAAAACCCAAAAAAATGATGGAGAAAACCCATAGAAAACCCAAGGACCAACATGCCCTTGTTATCCAGAAAACCTAGCAAAACGATGGAGAAAACCACTTGAAAAATCTACGCAGTACATGCAGGTGCACTCAGACCACAAGCAGAACCAACTCGCAGGCACCTCGGCTTGGTGCAGGTGCACTCAGACCACAAGTAGAAGCAGCTCGCAGGCACCTAGCAGGCTTGGAGGACTGGTGAACGACGCAGGCAAGAATGTTGAATAAAACATACCCCAACATATTGGATATTTAAATAGTAAAAAAAACCCTTTTACCCCTAATATACCCCCAATATATTGATTTTTAATTTTTTAATTTTAACCCCCCCAATATGAACAGATGTGATATCATATTGGTCCCTAGGTGACGCCCCCATGGGTTTTAAATAGGCATTAGCAAAGTCCAACCATATCAAATGCATTGGAGCTAGAAACTTGATATTACAAAAGAAAAGCATGGCAATCCCTTCTAAATTACATGAATTCATTAATAAAAAAAATTCAAATGTCCAGCTGTAACCAAAGGATAATAGACACAATGTTAAGATGTTAAAAATATGATGTAATCAAGGATGAATTACTTCAAAGTTCAAAAAATGCTATGTGCAGAGGTTGGATCAAAATTCAAAAAAATGATGTGCAATTAGGAGGCTAGAATACTTTACATAAGTATATGCAACATTCTAACAAAAGAAAAGCATTCAAGAATTGAAGAAATATACACCTGCAATTCCATATCTTTGTAGGAAACCCATTATTGTTGTAGCATCCCAATCATACCTAGCAAAAAGGATAACCAAATCTTAAATTACTGTTAAACCTGTCAACTTCTAATAGTACAACAGATGGAGATGAAAATAGAAAACAATGAATTTATATAAAAACTTAAAGAAGTATTGATATTTAATGGTGTTTTGTAGGCTCTTATGGTTTGGGTTCAATTAGAAGAGTTCTTGTAACCAAAACAAGAAGGCTTATCCATGCTAAAGTGAAAATTTGGCATCCCTTCAATTAAGCTTTGAAGTTTGACATAAACTAACATTAAAGCAAGGCACTGGATTCCTTCACAATATCACCCAAGCACAATTTTTCCTAATCTGCTAGAAGTATAGGTTTAAGAAAAAATGTTACCATTGAAGCCTATACTCTTCTTCCAATTGACTGCTGCTTGTAGAAACCTAGCCTGCAAATTGAAATAGAACCAATTTAAACACTTAACATTAAAATAATAATAATAATAAAGGAAGTCAAAATATCAATAGTTGAGTCCTTGTCCAAGACCATGCTGCCCATGTTGATGCTTTTATTGATACTTGTTCTGAGTGCATGCCTCAAAACAACATTATATTGAAACTTTCCTTGATTCATTCAAGGATGAAGCTCTTAGATGGTTTTACCACCTAGCACTGAATCTATTAGTCACTTCCAACAAATCATAGATGCCTTTGTTGGACACTTTGACATAGCTAGACCTATGATATTGGAATGAAACTTTTGTTCAACATAAAATAGAGGGATGATGAATCACTGTTTCATTATTACTTCTGAATGTGGCCTAAATTTGTTAGCTCATGCAAAAAAAATATTGATTATTGTCAACTTTTTGAGCTCACAAATTCACTTAAACCACGAGTACGTCTTTACTTGCTTATAAAACATCCAAAGTGATAATAGAATGTCATAGAAAACTACCTTGCATATATGAAGCTTTGGAGATTCAAGCTAGTCTATACTTGCAACAACACCAAACACCTATTATTTGTGTAGATAGAAACATTAGCATAAGTGGAGATAGCGCGGTTGAAACTTCAAACACAGACAAACAGATGTGATACAACTCTTTTGATAGATAATGTTGATAATCTATTTTCATTTACAGTTCGTTACCTGACAACTCTGACGACATATCAGTATGGTATGCTTCTATATATATATTTCATTCTAGAGCACACACTCTACCGGTGATCATTGAATTTTATGCATCAAAATAATCTAAGAAGTGTTTTAGATATGATAGATTTTCACTCAACATGTCCAAATGAGTGATGATATAGGATCATTTTGTCAAACATATAAATAAAATGCATGCTCAAGTCCAAGTCAACCGAAGGACTAAAATGATAAATCAAACTATTTAACGTAATTGTTTAGATTAGATAGAACAAATTTCGCCTCAATCTATGGTAATCATCATCATCAACTAAATGTATCTGTGTGCTCATGCATAAATACCCAATATACAACTCAATCAAACAAAAGAAAACATAATTATACCTTGATTTGTGGATCTTCACACTGTCTTCTTATGCTTTATCTTTCAAAACATCATTCAACATACTTCATATTTTGTCTTGTTGCAATAGTTTCATGTTAGGACCCATCAAATAAATTTATGTTTATTTATGAAAATAACAAAACCAATCTAAATAAATACAATTCTATTACAATGTAAATTACAATACTATTCAACTATTCAAGTAAATTAATTGTTAAGAATAGATCACCTGATAAAACATGGATAACCAAAAATACTATGTATATAAGGCCATCGATCTAATCAAAACGCCATTTATTGCCTCTTAAATATGGAAATGTTTCTCAACGCTATCTGTAACAAGTTCCAATGGAGGATTCAAATAGCAATAGTGAAAATTATACACTAAAATTATAGAAGTAGATGTTTTTTAATGTATTCGTCCTTACCATTCATTGAGCTCCTCTCTGTTTCGAGAATAGTTTAATATTCTCCACTAAATAGGACCAACCACATGAAGGTGGAAGCTCTTATGGCCCCTCCCCCCCCCTCACATCACTCTTAACTCCCCAAACCCAATGCATCTACTTGCAAATAACAATTTATTTCACTATTTCACAATCCAAATAACAATGCATCTATTGCAAATTATTTCACTCAATAGTTGAAAGATGCTTTCATTAAATCATTCATTAAACCATTCAATCATTCAACAGCTGAAAAACCATTCAATAAATCATTCATTAAAGCATTCATTTAGTCAATGGAAGAAAAAGAAAATCAGTAAACCATTCATTAAAGCATTCATTCAAACATTCATTCATGAAACAGAGGAAAAAACCATTAAATATTTTTTTTTTATAAATAAGAATTACTCAAAATTTGTTTAGTCACTTCCTTTTTACTTTTATTCTCTTTAAATATTTAGTTAGAGTCACATCTTCCGGAATCTGATCATCGATATCCCTACTAGTCTGCTCGCAAGGTTGAACTTCAGGCGAGGGGTGATGAATTTATGCAATAATGTCAAAATATTTCATTAATATATTTATATTTTGATAAATACGAGTAATTCATTTAAAAAAACATTACGAATGTGTGTTTTTACCTGCCATGGGAACATCAACATGTTCAACATTATCTTGTACAGACCCAACGTGTTTCGTGTTATCTACATCTACATGATCTGCAGTTGAATTGTGTAGAATTAGAATTAATGTTTATCATCTGCAATGGTCTATAAAAAATAGTAGCACATTAATAAATTCATTACCAGGATGAGAAGCATGCTCTTCGTTTGGTTGGTCATGTACATCCTCGACATGAACGAGATCATTACATTCCTGCACAAAAAGGAATAAATAATTTATGTTAATTTATTTATAAGGAATAAATTGCATGAGCATTAATAAATTATCATTAAACTATACAGTTTTTACATACCTGGGCACTAGATGGATCAGCAAAAGATCATGCAGTATGCCCAGACAAGCTTCTCCAGTGTTCAACAACGACGTCAAAGCCCTGTTCAAAGCCAAGCTTCATGTAATCCGCACTAGGCAATTCTTTGAACCGGCCAGCCTTCATATTTGCATTATGTCATTAATTTTACATTTTTTATTAGAACAAAACAAAAATAATAATATGTGTGATATTTGAATGTGGATTCGGGTTTTGCGATACTTACATATCAGGCCGCCAAGTTGGAGTAACCACCAGGCTCAAGCTTGTGTTGGCCAATTTTTTCAATTCTTTCCTTGGTGGCCTTAGATGTGTCAGAGAGCCTAATTAAGTTTCTAAATACATTATTCGATGTACCAAAATTGATATAAAAACTAGTTATAATAAGGCTTACCACTACATTTTGGAATGTATTGCATACCTCCCTGTTCCAGCTGATGGTATCTTTCCTGATTTTCTCAGGCCCTTCTCTTTTCCATCTTCTACCATGGATTTCCACTCCATAGATGGAATAATTGGAGGGTGCTCATACGTAGGGTTCTTTTCTAGGTGAACCCTATACTGGTCTCATATAACCTTCAGATGTTTTCCAGCCTTCTGTAGGACCTTCGATGTATCGAAGGTATCTTTTTCAAACAGACTAACCAAGCAATTAGTCAAATCATCCTTTAAAGCTTTTGGCTGCTTGTTCCACATTGTGCGGATGGTGGGACCGAAGATCTCCAAGGCCAAATCATTCATATGTTTATAAAATATATCATTTCCCACAAAACATTAATGCCATCATTAGTCAACATTAAAAAATATTATTGGTATATTAGACACAAATTATAAAAACTAAATTGAACTATCTATAATGACCTGGAATCCTCTCTATCTTTATTGGAACCAATTTTTCATTCACCAAAAATGTACACACTATTGAACCAATGCTAGTGACAGGAGAAGATCTAGGAAATGCTTCCACATCTCTATCTAACCCTGCATCCGCCCCTTCTTCTGCATCATCTGTTGTGGATGGGGCAGCATCGGCTGCATCGTCTACTGCCCTCGAGGGTGTCACAGAGTGTGTTGTTGACTGTTCAGTGGACAATTTGGGTGAAGTATGTGGTGTACGTGGAGTGGTTTGGTCACTGGGACCAACATTACCTTAACCACCACTAATAATCTCCATATCGCGCTATAAATTCAAACCATTATATTATAAGTTCATTAGCATATAAAATCAAATATTATAAAGTTTTTATAAATGAATTTACATTATTATTTGAGAACTTACATCCAATTGTTTACGTTGCTGTAACAACAATTGAATCCTTTTTTTGACCCCTTCTATTTGTGGAACTGCCAATGTCAGAAGAATCAGTTCCTCATTTTGTTTTTCCTTGGTCTTTTGTAGCACCCTCAACAGGTTTGCAGACTCTCTAATTTCACTATCTCTCATCAACCGGGAGACCTCATTCTGTAAAGAGTTTTGAGACGTTTTTTCATAAACCGAATCCCCTGTTTGCAATTGAAATATAAAAAAAATTGCTTAGTCTTTGAAGCAATAGTGTGCACAAACAATTATATTAACAAAAATTGTCTACCATGATAGAGTCATAGTATTACATATAGGATTATCTGACACCTAGACAAGGGTGTGGTCTGATCAACAAATGGGGACTTACCTCGTTCAACCACCTGCAAAAAAAGTAGAGAACATTATCACATTGAACGCAATATGTAAAAGCTAACAAATACAGAACATAAATAAACACTATGCTAAATGTTTTATATGTGTACATTTTTGAATTTTTTAGAATGTGGAATTACATTTAGGTTTACTGGTTTCCTCGAGGCTCCAGCCGTCTGCTCAACAGCTGGGGACTTTCCTCGGTCAATCTGCAAAAAAAGTAGACAACATTACCATCATGAACGCATACATAAAAATGAAAGAATACATAACAAAATAAACATTATGCGTCACGATATACATGTTTACTATTTTAAAGTATTTGAAATGGAGAATTACATTCATGTTTGGCTGTTGCCCCGATGCTGTAGTCGGATGATCAATATCCGGTTGGATTCCCTGATCAACACTCTGCATGGAAAATAGATAAGATTATATAAACGAACCTAATATACTAATGAAAATACATAACAAAATATCTATATGTCCATCCTAAATTTATTACATTGGCAATATTGATGTATACCTGCTACCTTGACTCAGGTCAAAAAACATCTACAGAGTCTGAGGTGCCCCTGAGAGAAACCTGCATCAAAAACATACTAAAAGTTACCTAAGGAAACATGAAAAGTAGAAAATACAATTATATGTTAACGAAAAATCCTATAGATGTTAAAATAATTAATAAAAGGTTGGTTAAATTGTTTTTTGTACCACAACCATACTAACTGTGCTTGTATCTACACGATTCAAATTGTAATTAATAAGCAGTTCTTCTCCAACAACTATTGATTTAATTGAACATACAAAGACACAGTTTCCTTCACATGAATCAAATATGTAGTTGGATTGCTTTAGTGTAGACCTCGATTGTGTACTATTTATAAACCCCACAAATATATTACCAGTTATTTTTGGCCTTCCGTCCAGGTACAACGTTGCTCCTTTATTTTGAGATTTTTCTTTCAGTTGTATATAATTCACTGACAACCCATATCTACGCATACTTCGTGTATACTGGACTAGGAACATCCAATCACTGTAGTTGTAATAAGTTCCATAATACTCCATCATTAATTATGTACATCTATCGTATCCAACCTTTATGCCATCCATGCAAAACAACCCCAATCCATGCAATAATGACGGTGCAATTCTATATATCCTCTCATTCACACAAAAATTAGTGTTTACTTGAGGAAGATCCCTAGGCACCCATTGTTTCACTAGGTGTTGGTACCTTAAGGGCACGTCGATGTATCCCACTGTCTCATCATCATAGGAACATGAGCCCCCTCCTTTGAGAAAAAATTTCATGCGTTTGTTGAATTTTCTTCTGATCTTTCGACATCTAGTTGAGCTAGCCCTTGTAGACCTACTGGATGTATCACTTTCCTCTAGCCTTCCCAAACTCCCTTTGCTGGAGGAAGATAGGTCTGACAAATACCTTCTTGGTTCTACCTTCACCATGGCCAAAAAAAAATTGGCATAAGCATAGAAAAATACCAGCAAAAAAACTTGGAAAGACTTATAAGCAAAAAACTTGTTAAAGAAAAAGCTTGTCAAGAATGATTTTGGTTAATAGGTGTGGGCATTTGGTAGCCCTAAAAATTCTAATGTATGCCCCTCTTTTAGTTACATATAAGTCTCCATTCTCACTTATTGCTTGCATTTCCTTTTCCTAACATGAATTGGGTAGGCTTCATAAGCTTCATATGTATTCTTGTGACCATTGGACTTTGGCTTTTCAATGTTGTCAAGCTTGAGACGATCTGTTATGCATATGCAACAAATATAACACTGCAATTTATGCCAATATATGTCTGTACAGGGCCTGGAGGTTCTCCTTTAATGGACCGTGTCCTTGAAAGAACATATCTTCGCATTCATCTACATTTACTTTGGATAGAAGTGATATGGAGTTGATATGTTGGTTACTTCCATCAAAAAGCATCTTTGACATGAGTTCCTTTTTCAAGGAATCTTGGTTAATCCCCTCTGCCAAACTTCTAGGTCACTTTTCCACTCTACATTGGCCTGATTATTCATTTTCCTCGCCACTCCTCTCTCCTTACTCTACACTCGTTGTTGTTGTAACCCTTACTTTTGATGGTTGTAAGCTGTTTTTAGTTTTCCCATGAATGATGTTGTGATTTTGTAGATGATTATCCATTTTACCTAATATGTTTTATGATATTTTCCATCGTTTCTAGGGTGCACATACTTGTTGTTTATGGCTTCTTAAGCTTGAAAGATCAAGGGCCTAAAAGTGCCCAGATCTCATCTAGGACCCTTTAAGAGTCATAATAACAACTATTGTTATAGGATGTTATTCTCCAAATGATACACCAAAACCATACTTATTGGTTAATATTTTTGTAGGGATGTTTTTCTGATCTCTCCTATAATTTATCATACTAATGGGATTGTGACTATCAAGTCAATTCCTTATTTGCATAGTGGCAATCCTACAACAGTACACTGGAAATTCTAAAAAATTCTAATGTATGCCCTAAAAATTCTTTTATATGCCCCTCTTTTAGTTACATACAAGTCTCCATTCTCACTTAATGCTTGCATTGGATTTTCCTAACATGTATTGGGTAGGCTCACAAAATATCATGTTATACATGGGCACTATGATATGCTCACAAATATTTATATAATGTATTATAAATGTGTGTTCCTAAAGGATTTGGCAATATACATGGATGGGCACTATGCTTGGTCACCAATGCTTTCACGTCCCTGGAAATATGTTTGAAACATACATCACATATAGAAATTATGATGACATGTAGAATGTTGGAATGATTATGGTGGTTGTGTATCTAGATATGCAGGTGTTCTTATTACTGGCCCAACCCCTTTTCAACAATAATATTTGCAGATTTAATCAAGTGTGTTTCTATATACAATATAGAAACATATATAAAATATATAGAATAATGCTTGATCGATAAAAAGATTACAATGAGCCTCGTGACTCAGAATCAAACTCGACCGAGTCAATCGAGTTGACCCCCGACTGAGTTGAATTGACCTTTGAAACGATTCGAGTGACAAGTTTGGTATTGGACCAAGAAAGTTAGGGTATTAATCGATTGGATCGGTAACAAAATGGTCAATTTGTCCCAATCCATACTAACTAAACCAAGTGAATGTGGGACTGCACAGGTCACACACATGACACTTAAATTCAAAAAAAAATTAACCTAGAAATATAAACATTGAGACTCTAAACCTACTTCATTGTTGAGTCAATTAGCTTTGTAGGATTCCTATACATCATAACACTATTTGGAGTAAAACACAACTTGCTTTGTAGGCCCTAGATGCCACCCAAGTGCAAAATCATCAATCTATAAAGCATCCTCCAAATACAAAAATGTTCTTCACAAAATAGGGCATGAACCATGTGAACAACCTTCCAAGTGGACCAGCTCAATGAGTAACCTCCAAGCATGTAATATCTCTCATGAAATGGTGTATAAATGAGTGTAAGCATGCTTCAAATGATGAATTTCTCCTTTGGTAGGGCTGAACACTACTCTTATGCATGTGTCTCCAAGGGTGAATGTTCCTCAAATAATGAGAGAAGGCCTTCCTCTAACAATAAACTAGTACACCAAGGTGAATTGGCCCTCTTTAGGGATTCCATTTTATGCACAGGGGCCCTTAATGCAGAACAAACTTGGTATTTTAGGGCCAACTGGGGTTTTTACTTCTCTTGTGCACAGGTCCATAGATTTTTAGGGTTGTTTTGTGACCTATGGTTGCAAGGAAAGCCACCAAAGACTGTTATTTGCTACTGATCTCCTTCAAGAGACTGCCAAGAATCACCTAAAGCACAATACAACTTGGTTTATAGGGTATGAAATTAAATGATATTTGTTTTATTTAGGTTTGCTTACCACCCTTTTGTGGAGAAAAATCACCCAGAATTCATGATACTACTATAAATTGTTGATTAGGAGGTTGGAACAACCCTTATTTATGCCCAAAATGAAGGTTTGAGGCTGTTGGAGTGCCCAGGCCTGCTCTTTATGTCCATATCTATGCCCAGAATTGTTTGTTAATGTCATTTCAACCCTCAAATTCAACCCAACATTTCTCAAAGCCTGTTTTTTCCGTTGTTCATCATTTTTCATAGGGCTATTCATGCCCATAACAGCCTTTTAACCCTCCAATTTGGCCTAGATTTAGAGGTAGGTCTGTTTGGCAATGGATAAGTGCACAAGGGTGCCCAAGATACTGAAATAGGGTTGCTTCATACCCTTTTTTACTGTCAAACTGGTTTGTTTGTGCCCAAAATTCATGTGGATGCTGCTATAAGGCATATGAATGAGATTTTAGGGTTTCTTTCACCCAAATATTTCTCATTTTCATAGCCAAAATTGCAAAGACCGCCTCATATTTCCATTGATCATCATCTTTTAGGGCTGCAATGTGCCTAGATCTGAAAGTTGGCCTAATTATAGCTGATTTGAGATGCTTTACTATTTGTTGTGACCTTTAGAATGCGTCCAAAGTGCTTAGATTTGTCCCTTTGATGCTCATACTTGATTCTAGAGCTGTTTATTCCCATAGGACTGCCCAACATTGCTCCTAGTGTGCTCATAACTGAAAATGAAAGGGCTCACTACTGTTACACTCCATAAACTGTCCAAATTTCAAAACCAACTCAGAAATGCCTAGATTTGATTTCAAGATTACAATCATGACAAATTCACCCATGGAGAGTGTGTTTAGAATCAACGGTGGACACCCATACAAAATGGAGGGTAACACTAAAGAACTTTTCTGATTTTGTGCTGGTTTTAATGCATTTTTTCCATGTTTTCAAATTTGTAACTATACACAAATTTTTTTATTTGAATGCCAATATTTTGTACCTGCTAGTATGTTTTGAAATATCTTAAACCTTGTATTTTGTAGTTTGCAGCAGGAGTTTGTGGTAGGTATTTTATTCATTGTGGTCAAGGCATGAAGCTTTTGGTTGATTAAGGATTTTAATTATTCAAAACAAGTTCATTTCTGAAAGTGACATTTGATTCCCCACCAAAGATATATCTTTTAATAATGTTGGATTTAGCCAGCTCATACCTAGTGTTTCCCTACTTTTGAGTGATTTAGAATGAGTATGAAATGTTCCTAATTGTATAGGTGCGAAGGTGGGTACACGAAAATGTTTAGGGATTTTTTGCGGCAGGTTTGACCTGTTCCGAGTTGGCATTTCATGGTTTAGGTAGCTCTTTCAATCATCTAGTATGTCATCTCTCTATATAGTTTCCCTATCAGTGCAATGATTCTTCCCAATGTTTGACAGTTTCTTTGTGATTGCCATTACATGATTTCCATCTATAAACCACTATTGTGGTTTCATCATTGCTCCCATTCAATAACAAAAAAAGTAGACATGAATTCTATCCCTTCATTAAGTCCACGTGCACATAATGATAGCTTTGGTACTTTCTAAATTTTCAATATTCTTTTTGACAACAAAAGTGAAACATGAAACAATATCCTTACTGTTAACCCAAAAAACCCCCCACTAAGCTCTCAATGTCCTACACCACCCAAGGACACCATCTCATGACCCTCATATCCTTCCATTAGATCCCCACACCCTCAAAATAGCCTAAGGATGAAGAAAAGGGCTTAAAAACCCCCAAAAGGAGCCCAAAATAGCCTCCTAGGAGCTAAAGCCCTCAAAAAGGGGCTAAAACCCTAAAAGGGGCTAAAGCCCTGACCAAGGGCTTAAAACCCTAAAACCCCTTGGAAAGGCTATAAAAGGAGGGTGGGGGGTCACTCTCAAAACACTTCTCCCTTGCATATTGTTATGCAGCCCGTGGATGCTTTGAGACCTTTGCCTCTCAAACCACCAACACTCTCTCTCTTCCATCTCCATCTCCATTGAGCCATTGCTCCCCATCCAAGAGAGAGAGGTGCTTCCACAAGCTTGGGCATGGTGGCCCATTTCCACTAGAGAAGGTACACCCATGTTTCATATTTTGTTTCTTAGTTGTTTAGTTTGGTTTGATTTCTAACCCTTGTTTCCATTTGCAGGTTTTTTTTTTAACATTGTTTTGCAGGTTATTGTAGCTTAGGATTTCTTTGCAGGTCTTTGGAGGCGGAACCCTAACCTATTGTGTGCAGAGGGGTTCACCATTGCTCCATTTTCTTCTTTCTGTTCTTAGATTAGTTTTAGTTTACTGCCATTTACCTTCTGTTTTATTTTCTCCATTTCCCATCCACGCAGGAACCTACCCTTCTGTCCTATAGATAGAAGGGAGCCATTTCTGCCCCTGTAGCAGGGAAAATTTCTTACTACAGAACTGGCGACCATACCAGGTCGATCCCATAGGATCCTTGGGTTTATTTTTCAAAGTTTTAGTTTTTAGTTCTGTTTTTTTCCCTAGTTTAGTTTTTCGTTAAATCTAGCTTAGATTCTTGTTTATTTACATTTCTAGTTATTGCTGAGCCTCCTCAAGGCCAATCCAAGCCCATTTGGCCACAGTACCAGTTATTGTTGGCTATTCCGTGGTTTGCAAATCACTCAACTGTGCAAAAATGGCCGAACTGAATTTCTAAAAATTCACCTGTGTTAGGGGTTGTTTTCTACCCAAACATTTGAGCCATTTGTGAATATGCCCGTGGTTAGGGGTAACAGGGCCTGTTTTTGAAGTGGGTTTTCAACCGTTTGAGGTAATGCCTCAGGGTTTGATCAGAATCCACTTCGCAAAAATAGGACTTTTACAGGTGCGCAACCCATTTTTGGGCTTCACTATTTGCTTTCATAGGGACTGTTAGTGTGGCTCAGCTACCTCTGTCTAGCACACCATTTCAAATTTTAGTTTCTGTTTCTGTTTTCAGCAATTTATTTCATGAACAATGTGTAAATTCCAAGTAAACATTAATGGATTAATAAAATGAACCTAGTCTAACTAAAATCAACTTAAAAACATACTGTCTTGCTTCCCCTTCCTCCTCTACCTAGTCATCACCCTTCGAGGTATTCTAGGATACGAAAAAGGGAAAGCTTGTATAGATCTAGGCACTCCACTATATTGTTCCAAACCATTAAAACCGGGTGACCTGGAAGGTAGAGGGGGTAGAGAAGGAGGGCTTCTCATGGCGCTAAGCATCCTCCCTGTTGACCAACCTAGCATCCGGGAGGTGACCTGAGGATCTACGGATGGGCTTAGTCCCATTGTGTTGAAAGCCCAGTACCTTCTCTTGGTTGAAGAGGAATATCAGTGTGAGGTAGACATCTAGTTAGGCCAGCAAACATTCAGGGTTAATCACTGTATTTGTTAACAATTTCTGATTATTTATGCTTGTTTACATAACCGCAATGACATAAAATCTACCATGATGAATTCATAAACCATTTGCAGCAACCAAATACCGGAAAAGCAAACACACAAATACACCATACCAACTAATTAACCCAACTTAGTTCATGACGCTGAGTGAGCCTTAAAATTTACTAATTTACACTAAGTACAAACAACTCTGTAGTCTTTGAGGACATAAGTCCCTGACTGCTTCAACTATGGGAAGTACTTGGGCTTTGCCTAAAAACTCATTGTGAGGAGTACCACATGAACCCCAAAGTAGCTGGCCACTGAGAGGAATTTCCAAGCAAAATGGGAAACGAACCCTTTCGATTGAGTAGAAACACCTATGAGGAACAAGCCAAGCGCTGTCTTCTGGCAGTCTTGGTGGCTGAGTGACCACCTGCAGCCAATAGGAAGCCACTGAAGCCGGGGTCCAAATATCATTCGCACCAAGTTTCAGACATAAAATCTAACACAATTGATCCTCCACATTCTTCCTCATGCCTAAGAGGTGAACCACCACCATTAGGAACACTTATTCGACACCGTCGAAGCCGTTCTCAGTGATATCCCACACCATCAGAGGGCCACACAGCCTCTGATTCTTATTTAGATCCATAACGGTCTGAACCAGACCTCCATACTACACCATCAAGCCCCATGGCTAGTGTAAATCTGGATCCATTTTCTAGCATACCCATAGCAAGTGGACCCATGTCCACATCACAACCTGTCACCCACAACCTAGAAAGTGGCCCAATAACAGTCATGCAGACTGTCATTAGTTAGTTTCCACCACCTATAGTGACCAGCTAAGCTGGCCCACTTGCAACACAAGGGGGCAGTGGTCCTTCCACACACACTACCCCTCCTACCACACAGGGGGGCAGCGGACCGTCCACTTACATTGCCCCTACTATCATACATGGGGGAAATGTCCCTGCCACTCATATTATCCCACCCACAACACTTGGGGGTATTGGCCCATCCACAATGGTGCCATTGCAAGCACCCCCAACTGTGCAGATGAATTATGCACCTGCAAACCCACCCCCATCGCAGCCCCATCCCACATCAACTTGTGGTCAAATATGCTCTTCATGGCTCGTCTTAACTTGCCTGATTTGGCTAGATTAATGAACGACCCCATCCACCACCAAGATTTTTGGCCACCCATGCCAACTAAGCTGCCATCAGACATCCCTAAGTTTGAAGGCAAAGCAGGGGAATGTCCCCAAAACCACATAATGACATTCCATCTATGGTGCTCACCCAACAGCATCATAGATGACTCCATCAGGCTAAGGTTATTCCAATGCACCCTTATAGGTGCTGTGGCCAAATGGTACATTGAGTTGCCGCAAGCAAAGTATTTGGACTTTAACTCCTTAGCCTTCATGTTCCTACAGAATTTCCAATTCCCCGTCAGATATGACGAGGGGGTGGAGATCCTGCTATCCTGTCGTCAAAGCACTGCCACTCATATAACTAACCACATCCATGAGTGGCGGCGATGTCGCAGTCTATGCAAAATCCAACTTGATGACAATATATTCTTGGATTGGTTCCTTAAGACCTTGCTCCCGCCCATAGCAAAGGACGTTGCATCCGAACGTCCCCAATCTGAAGAAGAGGCCATATTGAAGGCCCAACAGTTTGACCTTATCTATGCTTAGTCTGGATACTTGTACACTATCATTCTAGATGCTCCCCGTCCGAGTACCTCCTACCGTGACACACCGGGGGCATCCCACGCTGCGGACGACATCATAGGGTCGGTCTCCCAACAACCACAACCTCGACTAACACCACCTACCATTACACCTCAAGCAAGCAACACTGCTAGTGTTGCTTACCAAAACCAAGCTCCAGACTACGCAAGAATGATGTCTTAGTCTGAAGCAACAACTTCCTATGCACAACCTATGCCACCGCAACAGGCTCAGGCCATGGCTTGGCCAGCACAGCAGTATGTGGGGCAAATGCCCACATTTGTGGCACTGCCACCACCACAAATATACTATGCACTGCCAGTGCAAATAGTTCAAGCCCCTGCCCCTGCACCACCCACTCCGTTGGGACAAGTGTTCCACAACAAAACCATCCCAACCAGCCTGCCCCCAACAATCAACAAGGGAAAGCTAGAAATAACCAGCCTCACATCCAAGGCAATAATCAACTACAGGGAGGAGGTCAACAACTGTACCCTCCCAATAATGTCGCGGAAAACCGGCCAGCCCAAAACCCCCCATGAAAGAATGCACCAAGACGCAACGCTCCATTGCACACAAACCAACCATGCACACTCTGTGATGTTTATGGACATTACACATTTGAGTGTCCCCTCATGGCTCACGCTAAGCAAGCCATTCAAAACGAGGCCCAACAAGTTGTAAACACTACCAATCAAGCCCAACCCAACCCGACACCACAAGGACCTCCTCCCATGGTGCTTCAAAACCCACTACCAGTCCAAGGATTGGTGGCAACTGCTCCCCCTCCCCAGGCAAATCCCAACGCTTCGGGGGCACCGCCCTTGGTCGAAACAAGTGTTCACCACCTGCTAGCCATGAGCATTGAAGAGGTAAACTTATAGACTAGACAAAATTAGTACAGTACTACCACCGAACCTGTCAACTCATCAGCAACATCCACGTCTAAGATATCCAACCTACCTCTCCAGTTACCCTCATTCCCATGCCCCCCCATACGTAGAATTGCCAATAATGCCATAGCTGGAGCTACAGTCAGCTATAGCATTATGGATGATTTGGCCCAAACACCAACCGCCATTTCTTCTCTTGAGGTGCTTAAAATGTGCCCAACGTAGTGGAAATCCTTGCTATCCGCCCTAGGGGTAGTATACCCCTTCGAATCCAAGTTGATCACCTTTGACATGAAGAACAGGGAACCACGCATGCCATCGACCATCGCCTTCCAAATTCTAGTGTCCATCTAAAATTTGGTTGTGCATTGGTGCATAGTGGATGAGGGGGCATCCACATGTGTCATGTCTACCTTGGTTTGGCAGAAACTTGGATCACCAATTCTGCAACTGTCCTCCACAACTCTATGGGCTTATGATGGACATCCCACTAAAGCCTAAGGAATCCTCCCCCATGTCCCCATCACGTTAGCTGAGAAGATAGTGTTGATCAACATATAAGTCGTCAATGCTCAACTCGACTACAACCTCCTCCTCGGAAGGAGTTACATGTATGCCATGCAAGAATTCGCATCAACTATCTTCTGTCTCATGATGTTCCCCCATGAAGGGAATATTGTGACGGTTGACCAACTCACTTATCATGATCCCCAAGGGTTAATGACACCCGCCAATGTTATCCCTACCATCACTACCTTTGATCCGCAAGGGACAAACACACATGCCAATGTCGTCCCTGCAATCAACACTATGGTTGAAAATACACCATCCTCCCCACCGTTGAATGTGGGCCCTAGGTTTTTTACCGATCCCATGACGGCTCCTTTCCCGTTAGTTTCGCCACCGTTGACACAAAATGAAACTGCGGACTTGTGCATGGTCTCATCTAGCACCGCTGCACCCAAATAGCAACCGTAGCCGCAGCCCCAACCACAACCGCATCCCCACATGAAACTAACAGGGATTTATGTGGGATCATCCCTAGTCCATACGATTCCCTTCCTCTTTCCCCCACCTAGTGTCATGAGGAACCCAGTCATGGCCACCTTAAGCCTACCTAACTTTACGTTGGGAATCCTGGTGTGGTATCTTGATCCACCAGCTCAACCAGTAATGCCCCAGGTTGTTTTAACCCTAGTGCAACCCATCGCGGTTGAGTCTCACCCTCCACATGGTCCGCACAAGCCAACCGCTACACCTGCACCTGCACCGCCCCAACCCAAAAGGGCCAGGGGCGAGAATGCCAAAGCCACTATAGAACCATGATAAGTCTCACCTTGTGCTGTTTGTGAGCAACAGGGCCGTCCAACTCAGAATTTCCCTGAAATCCCAGTGATCTGTGCGCATCGAGATGCCATGGATACAAACGAAAACCTCCCCGTGGTTGAACTCCCAACTGCGCCAATAGTCAGGATCAAGGAATTGAGAACAAACCATGCTTTCACCCTTTGCGGATTGTCTGTAAATTACTCTCATCATTGCTAAGATCTGGCCAAATTTTGAATAGCTCTAGCTGACCTCCGTCACCATTCCCTTGAGTCTGAAATCACCTTGATCGAAGAATTTCAACCACCACCTCCTTCTTCAGACACCATGTCCATTTACATGATGTCCAGTTCAACTGACTCGCTTGTCTCCACCATCATTGATGGTCCATCAGACCTGTCTCTTCTGTTGTTTCTGTAGCCACAGCTGCAACCTCAACCTCAGTTACCAGGGAAACAATGGGGTTCATTCCCGATCAACATGATCCTTTTTCTTTTTCTTTTCCTTTTCTTTTTCCTACCATCCAAGATCGTGAGTAATACTACCTTGGAAACCCTCCATCTACAAGATTTCACACTAGGAGATCCTCTGTGGTACCTTGAATCACCTACCATACCTCTGAGGCCCCAGGATGTGTTGACTCATGTACAGCCAATTGAGATGATATTGCACCTACCTCTAGGTCCATCAAAGACTCCTCTTGTCTCTAGGCTTTCCCCTCTTCCTCTAATAGAGACTGGGGGCAAGGCCACAAAAGCAACAACCAATACCATTTACATGATCTCTAGTACCAGTTGCCCTTCTGTCTCATCGCTTGTGGAAAATCCACCTGATCTATCCTGGCACCACTTACGCGATGACAAAGAGATCTATAAGACCACCTCTGGTTTTACCCCATTCCCTTTAAACCATAGTGTGGAATCAATTCTTCCCATAAAAGACCATATTTCGTCACCCTGCTGTGCCAATGACCTTCGTCTCGGCAAGGGGGCATACACCCTTATTGACTCTAATGGAAAACTCTTGGAAAACCCTCGCAATGGGATCTACCTTAAGATATTTTATGCTTAACATCACCAATGAGTCACTTCATTTTCTTTTCTTGTTTTTCAACGTTTTTCACCACAAATCAGGGGTAGCACCATTAGCTGCTACTCCAAAGTCACCCGGAATTAGTTCAAGACACCCCTCACACGTCCAGGCTCAAATTTATATCTCTTTATGAGACCATCGTCTCATGTTTAATAAATCAATTTTGGGACCATTTTCCACAAGTCACCTCGATTTACGAGCCACGACATGATGATGCAAGTGTCTACGGACCTGTACTTATATCACACTTCCCGATCGCTACTCATGCGAGTTCTCGGGTCACCGCCCGTTAAGGAATGTAATTTTAACTTTTATTTTGTATTTTTTAACACATAGATTGTCTTTTCTTTTTACCGCACCTTACGTAGACCTCTGGACCACTGTCCACAAAATGATTTCTTTTCTTACACGTATTTGGCATATAAGTGCCCTTGGAATTGCACTCACATCGCATGTATTTAAGTTCGTACACCGCAACACACACACATGCTCTCCTAACCTCTATCCGAGAGCCACCTCGATTTGTGTGCCTCTGCTGCACCAACTCATGAGCCTCTGCCGCGATCTATCCCACACATGTATTGGTATGTTTGAGAGCCTTCTGCTCCGTCCATATTGCACGGATGACATTTGGACCTCTGTCCACCATCCCGACATGGGGCACCGCTTGTGCCAGCGCAATCGGTTGAGCGCACAGGAGTTTTATTTAAGCTCTTTTCTGACTCCTTAAAACAATGAAAAGATAGCCGAGCACAACTGCTTCCTTTCCTGCTTGCTAAAGTATAGGAAAGGGCATCTACATCATCGCGTTTACCTCCTTTTTGCGGACCATGTAGAGCATCAATTGAAAAGTGTTAATGTATTTGTAACTTTGGAATGTATTCATCTATGTATCTTATGTATTGTAACCCAATTTTTATTCCAGGATGCATCTATAATGTAATTGAGTCATGTTGTCAAGCCCTGATGTTCTGATCGGGAAGATCAATAATGTAAACAAGTCATGTCAAGTGATTATGGGTAACCCTCCGATTGTCTAAGGGTTGAAGTCCCCGCAGTTCCGGGGCACTAGGGTTATTAGACTCTCCTAGTAGAGATCGACCCTGGTAGGGTTTTAGTCATGTCAAGATTAGTATAAATAGAGAACTGGAGTCTCTATTTATGACACAACTCATACACACTCAAGTGTAGTGCATAGTTGAGGAAGGAGAAGATGCTGGGGCTAGACAAGAAGAAGATTACTGCTATCAGGAGGTCACTTACTATTTTGGGCTTTTACTATTTGGTGCTGATTCTATCTCTAAGGAAGTTGTGGGGTTTTCTCCATTTATGGTTTCCCCAAGGAAAAACACTGTGTTCATTGTCTCTTGTGTTTGATTGCTGTACTTGTTATTCTCTTAGTTAAAGATCCTAATAATGCTAGCTTAATGTTGAAAAACTAACATGGGATCAGAGCTAACTTGAGAAGAAGACAATGTGCAGCTGTGGGAACTAGGGCTTCCTATTTTGTGGATCTTCCTCCACAGATTTTCAGCAAATGTAAGGTGGAATAACTCTCCTCCTTAGGGCACATCTTTCTGTCGAAGCAGAATCCAATTCTGAGGTTTTTTCAGTTTTGGACTCAACACTGCTACCGAAAATTAGGGATTTTCACAGAAGAATTTTTCAGTGAGCCTAGGCTTGGATTGATCTCCTCCCCAAAATCGAAGTTAGGGACAAATTTCAAGGCATTTGGGTGGATAGATCTCTAGAAAAACAAAACCTTATTTTGCTCCTGTTCTAGTACTGCAGGATTTCAGCTCCAAATCCAAATCTGACATCTTGACCTGGTAAGATCTAAATATTTTGTATTTCCATTTGAGGTTCTCAGTTTAAGATGTCTCATCATACCAAGCTTGATGAAAAGCTTGAGGGAGCTGATAATTTCTGAGCTTGGAAGTATAGGATCTCCCTTGTCTTGAAAGAAAATGAATTAGACTCCTACATTCATGAGGAAGTTCCAGTTCCAGAGGGAGATGAGGCAAAAGCTTTACATAAGAAGAAGATGGTTATGGCAAAGAGGATCATTGCTGATTCTATCAAGGATCACCTTATACCTCAGGTGTCCTCTCTCAAGACACCTAAAGCTATGTTTGATGCCCTAACCAAATTATTTGAAGGGAAGAACATAAACCAGAAGATAACTCTGAGGAATCAACTAAAGAAAGTGAAGATTCAAAATGCAGAGACCATCCAGTTTTACTTCACAAGGGTTTCTCAGATCAAGGAACAATTAGAAGCTATAGATGAAGAAGTGGATAATGCAGAGATTGTGTTGACAACTATGAATGACCTTCCTAGGTCATGGGCTTCTTTCATCCAAGGAATCTGTGCTAGAAATAAATTAGTCAAATTCAGTAGACTATGGGAAGAATGTTCTCAAGAAGAAGCACTGATATCAGCTCGAGAAGAGAAGATGTGTATTGAAGACCAAGCTCTCATAGTTCACTCCAAGAAAGGTAGAAGAAGTACTCATCACTCCAAAGGTAAGAATCCTCATCATAGAGATAACAATAGAAAGAACCTATCTAGATTAAGATGTTATACATGTGATGAGATATGACACTTTTCAAAAGACTGTCCTAAGAACAAGGTCCACTCTCCTAAGAAGAAGGGGAACAAAAGAAGACATCATGCTGATGCTGCAGAGGATGATGAACCATCCAAGAAAAGAACCAGATATGAAAGTAAAGATTCTTCAAGCGAGGATGAATATGTTTTGATTTTCGCTCTCAAAGGTAACATTACTCATGGAATTGATGATTGGATTATAGACAGTGGAGCTTCCAAACATATGACTGGATTCAAGAAATCCTTTGTGAGACTGTCAAAACATGAATCACCTCACAAGGTGAAACTAGGAGATGACTACCAATATCTAATAAAAGGTAGTGGGGAATCTTCCTATACGCTAGACTCTGGAAAGTCTCTAACAATGAAGGAAGTATTGTTTGTGCCAGGACTCAAGAAGAACCTTCTCTCCATATCAGCATTGGATGCAAAAGGAATGAGGGTTGCATTCATAGATGGTCAAGCCATCATGTGGCCAAGAGGAAAGACTATCGATGATGCAATGGTGATTGGAGAACAAGAAGGAGGTTTGTACAAATTGAAGGGCCATCTAGAACAAGCCTTGGTCCATGACACAATAGAGACAAGTGAACTTTGGCATAGAAGGCTTGCAATGTGCATTATAGAGCACTACCTATTGCAAGCAAAGCTGTTGAATGTCTTCCAGAATTCCAAGCAAAACATGATGGGGTCTGTAAAGGATGTACGAAAGGAAAGAATACAAAGAAGACATTTCCAAGTAGCAAAAGAAAAGCAAAAGGAATCTTGGAAATCATCCACTTCGATGTATCTGGTCCTATGTCATCAAACTCACTAAGCGGGTACGCATATTATGTTTCTTTTATTGATGACTTTTCTAGTAAGACATGGGTTTACTTCATGAAGAACAAAGAAGAAGTATTCAACAAGTTCAAGGAATTCAAAGCTTTGATTGAGAACCACACTGAAAAGTAGATCAAGACTTTTCGATCAGATAATGGTAGAGAGTTCACTTCAAATGAATTCAAAGAGATATGCAAAGAATCAGGGATTAAGAGGGAGTTGTCCAATCCTTATAATACACAACAGAATGGGATTACGGAATGGAAGAACAGAATTATCATGGAAGCTACAAAATCCATGCTTCATGATCAAGATCTTCCTATGGATCTTTGGGCTGAAGCTGCCAGAACAACGGTGTATGTACAGAACCGTACTCCACACAGAATACTCCAGAATAAGACTATTGAAGAAGTCTTCTCCGGTAAGAAACCAAAATTCAGCCATCTCAGAATATTCGGCTGTCCTGTGTAAATACACATTTTGAAAGAGAAGAGAACAAAATTAGATCCTTCAGGAAATAAGGGTATATTTGTGGGATATTCTGAAAACTCGAAGGCTTACATAATATATTTCCCAGGATACAATAAGATTGAAATCAGCAGGGATGTGACATTTGATGAAGACATAGCTTACAACAAATCCAAAAAAAGACCTACTGAAGAACTTGAAGAAGCAAAAGCACCCAGAATTCATGATACAACCATGAATGAAGAAACTCAAGAAGAAGATCGAGATTTTGAAGAACCATAAAGACCTGTAGATCCACCTCTGGAGCAGAATCCTCATAAGAGGAAACCTGCTTGGGTACAAGAACTTGTCGAAGGTGCAGAGAGATATGGGGCTCCAGAAGAGAATCACAGAGAAAGAAAGAGGACCAGATCCTGCTCCGGGTCTATAGCTTTACTATGTAATTTCATTGATAAAAAACCTTCTAGTTACGAAGAAGCGACAGAACAGAAAGAATGGGAGGATGCTATGATCGAAGAATACCAATTGATCATGAAGAATGATGTTTGGGGTGTTGTCCCAAGACCAAAAGGGAAGTCAGTTGTAACTTCCAAATGGATCTATAAGATCAAGCATGCTACAGACGGTAGCATTGAAAAATATAAGGAAAGATTTGTGGCTCAGGGTTTCTCTCAGAAAGAAGGAATAGATTATGAAGAAATATTCGCACCTGTAGCCAGATACACTTCCATTAGATCGGTACTTGCTCTGGCTGTAGTGATGAAATGGAAGGTACACCAGATGGATGTCAAGAATACCTTCTTGAATGGTGTAGTGGAAGAGGAAGTGTATGTAGAGCAGCCACTCGGTTTTGAGACACATGATAGAGAGTCTCATGTATGCAGATTGAAGAAATCCCTGTATGGTTTGAAACAGGAACCTAGGACCTGGTACGGCAGAATTGATAGCTTTCTATCCAGTTTGGGCTTTACCAAGAGTAAAGAAGATTCCAACCTTTACTACAAGGTTGAAGATGGAAACCCAGTGATGCTTCTACTATATGTAGATGATCTATTTGTGACAGGTATGGATGGGTTGATTGTTGAGACGAAGAGAAAGCTTGCTCCTGAGTTCAAAATGAAGGACTTGGGGATGATGCATTACTTTCTAGGTATGGAGGTGTGGCAGAGTACAAATGGAATATTCCTTGGACAAGGGAAGTATGCAGTAGAGATCCTGAAGAGGTTTGGGATGATGGACTACAAGGCTATGGCCACACCTATGGCATCGAACCTAAAGCTATTGAACGATGCTTCATCAGAGTTGGTTGATGCTATGATGTATCGTCAGATGATTGGGTTATTGATGTACCTGACGAACACGAGACTAGATATTTGCTTTGCTATGAACACCTTGAGCTAGTTCCTAACAGATCCGAGACATGTTCACTTGATTGTTGGAAAGCATATTTTGAGATACTTGAAGGGTACAATTGATTATGGACTCAAGTATGATGTGAATCAGAAGATTAACCTGGAGGGTTATGTTGATTCAGATTGGGCAGGCAGTGCCATCGATAGGAAGAGCACTTTAGGGTGTTGCTTCAGTATGGGATCAGGTGTGATCTCTTGGTTTAGCAGGAAGCAATCCTGTGTGGCATTGAGTATAGCTGAAGTAGAGTATGTCGCAGCTTGTTCAACTAGTTGTGAGGTAGTATGGCCGAGGAAGCTACTGTCTGATTTATTTGATCTCTAGTTGGATGCTACTTGTATACATTGTGACAACCAGAGTTGTGTAAAGTTGTCATGGAATCCAGTGTTCCATGACAAGTTGAATCATATCGATATCAAGTACCACTATATCAGGGATATGGTGTAGAGGGGAGCAGTGAAGCTCTAGTATGTTGCGACGGAGGAATAGAAAGCTGATGTATTGACAAAGCCATTGGAAAGGGTGAAGTTTGAGTACTTCAAGAAGAAGCTTGGTGTTCTCCAGATAGAGGTTTCCTCCAAGGGAAAGTGATGAGTCCCATAGCCATTCTGACATGGTGAAAGAATTGGTTCCTTCCATGGTCAGATGTAAGGGTTAAGCCATTCTGTCATGGTGAGAGGATTGGTTCCTTCCATGTCAGATATGAGTGCTGAGATCCATAGCCATTATGATGAGTAGGTTAGATATAAGGGTTGAGCCATTCTGTCATGGTGATAGGATTGCTTCCTTCCATGTTAGATATGAGTGATGGCCATTCTGTCGAGTAGGATAGATGTAAGGGCAATTGCCATTCTTTGAATGGAGCTGCCTAGTGAGGTACCAGGAAAACTCAGTTTAGGACTGAGTAGCCATTCTAATGTGATAGAGGGATGTGTTCCCACTTGATCATATGTAAGGGCTGAACCATTCTGTCATGGCTAAAGGATTAAGTTCCTTCCATGTCAAATGTGAGTGTTGGCCATTCCGACAAGAAGGTCGGATGTAAGGGAAACTGCCATTCTCTAGGAGAATGGAGGCACCTGGTCAGTTACCAGGTAGCTCAGTCGAGGAGGAATGGGGGCCATTCTGATGTGACTGTAGGATTGGTTCCTACAAGATCATATATGAGTGCAAAGCCCTTTCATCATTGTGAGAAGGATGTGTTCCCGCCTGGATGGATGTAAGTGCAGAGCCTTTTCATCATTGTGAGTAGGATGTGTTCCTGCCTGGATGAATGTAAGTGCATAAATCTTTCATCATTGTGAGCAGGATGTGTTCTAGCCTGGATGAGAGTCTTTCATCATTGTGGTAGGATGTGGTTCTAGCCTGGATGGAAGAACATAGATCTTCCATCATTGTGGTAGGATGTGGTTTCGGCCTGGATGAAAGTATGGAAATCTTCCATCATTGTGGTAGGATGTGGTTCCAGCCTAGATGGAAGTACAAAACTCTTCCATCATTGTGGTAAGATGTGGTTCCGGCCTGGATGGAAGAACATAGATCTTCCATCATTGTGGTAGGATGTGGTTCCAGCCTGGATGGATGTGAGTACTATGCCTTTCTAACGAGTAGGCCATATATAAGTTCTAAAGAAGACCTACATGGAGGCTAGGTCTACAACCAACATGAAAAAGGGCTGGCTCTGTAGAACTTCCTGTGACGAGAAGAATCATGAGATAGCACCAGTGATGATACAGATTGAGTGATGATCCAGATCCAGTGATGATGGCCAGTGATGATCCAGATCGAGTGATGATCCAGATCGAGTGATGATGTAGATCTAGTGATGATGCCCAGTGATGATCCAGATTGAGTGATGATCTAGATCCAGTGATGATCCAGATCCAATGATGATGTTCCGTGATGATCCAGATTCGAAGATCAAGATGACTTGAAGATTCAAAAGACTTGAGATGCAGAAGACGAGATGATCCAGCTGATACAGAGAAGAAGACCAATACTAAAAATTGTGTCGAAAGAATACCTTCCTAGTTAAGAGGGAGTGTTGATGTATTTGTAACTTCAGAATGTATTCATCTATGTATCTTATGTATTGTAACCCTATGTTTATTCCAGGATGTATCTATAATGCAATTGAGTCATGTTGTCATGCCCCGATGTTCTAATTAGGAGGATCAATAATGTAAACAAGTCATGTCAAGTCATTATGGGTAACCATTCGATTGTATAAGGGTTAAAGTCCCCGCAGTTTCTGGGCACTAGGGTTATTAGACTCTCCTAGTAGAGGTCGTCTTTGGTAGGGTTTTAGTCATGTCGGGATTACTATAAATAGAGAACTGGTGTCTCTACTTATGACAAAAATCATACACACTCAAGTGTAGTGCATAGTTGAGGAAGGAGAAGATACTGGGGCTAGACAAGAAGAAGATGACTACTGTCGGGAGGTCACTTACTGTTTTGGGCTTTTACTGTTTTGGTACTAATTCTATCTCAGAGGAAGTTGCGGGGTTTTCTCCATTTATGGTTTCCCCGAGGAAAAACACTGTGTTCATTGTCTCTTGTATTTGATTGCTGTACTTGTTATTCTCTCAGTTAAAGATCCTAATAATGTTATCTTAATGTTGAAAAACTAACAAAAAGGACCTCCTTGGCACACTCAAGCTAAGACCATTCCCCTCTCCATACTTTTATGCTTTCTCAGGCAGAGGGGCCGCACTTTACGAAAAAGCTCACCACTGGTTGTTGTTAAGAACTTTTCCAGCCATCTCATCAAGAAAATATTGCCGAGCAAACTTGGTTTCGTTCATGCTCATAGAATTATTTGAATGACCATCCAGTCAGTATAGGTTTAAACTTTTCTGGCCTAATTGGTCTACCAATGGTAAAGAAGTCTCTCATCCCCTACAGGATGGGCGAACTCTCCTATGTATACTTTTATCCTTTTTCGGGCACAGGAGTGTTCGGGTACACAGGGTATTCCCAAAAGACCAAACACCTTGAGAAACCGCTTCACACAAATAGATCACAGATCAACACACCGATGTTTGTTACGTGGTTAAAACCCTCAAGAGGGAAACAGTCCATGACCCTAGCCAAATCGCTACTTGGAGCAATTTGTTATGCAAAAGAAAGAAAGTTACATGAGCTTCTCATAATCGATCAACTAGCTAAGGACCCTCTATGCTCTTTAAATAGAGATCATAGACCAATCGGGTTTTAAGCCGGTAGGTATGATCTAAGAGAAGTTGAACCGTCAGATCACTCTATGTCTAGAACATATCGTGACTGTCGGATTAGAATATTTACAAATGCATACTAAAGAAACACACTTTTACCTAACGGATATATTACACAAGTTGATCTTAACTAACTCCTAAGTGTCTAAATAGCCTAACATCCCAGGCTTAAGCACAACTTGGGATAAGATTGAAGGATTTACAAAAGAGACACTATTAGGAGAAGGAAGGAGGCATTAGAGCCTATCCCCCCTTAAGGACACATTCCTGAACTCCTAACATAGACCGAAGTTTAGAAAACTTTGCTTCTGTAAGAGACTTGGTGAAGATGTCTGCAACTTGATCATTTGTAGAGCAATAGAGAACTTCAATAACACTATCATGAACAAGATTTCTGATGAAGTGCATGTGTAGCTCAATGTGTTTGCTGCGCTGATGTAGAACTGGATCTTTGGCAAGCTTGATGGCACTTTGATTGTCGCACCAAAGTGGAGTAGGCTGCTGCTACTCGAATCCAAACTCTGAAAGGATCTATTGAAGCCATAAAGCTTCCTGACTGGCATTAACTGCGGCTCGATATTCTGCTTCTGCTGAAGAAAGAGCAAGAGCTTGTTGTTTCTTACAAGCCCAAGTGACAGGTCTAGATCCCAGACTGAAAACATAACCTGCAGTAGAATTTTGATCATCAGGATCACCAGCCCAATCTAAATCAGTGAAACCAACCAATAAAGGTTTCCCCCCTGTCCTGTAATGAATCCCAAACTGAATTGTACCTTGAATATATCAAATTATTCTTTTTGCTACTTTCTAGTGACTTTCATGAGGATTTTGCATATAACGAGAAACACGACCAATGACAAAGGAAAGGTCAGGACAGGAATGAGTCAAGTATAAAAGACTAGCAACAAGCTGACAATACAAGGTGGCATCTACTTTAGGGGAAGTACAAGTGGCAGAAAGTTTGACTCCAGACTGGAAGGGAGAAGGGGCTAGTTTAAAATCTTCCATGCGGAAGTGACGAAGAAGGTCACAAGCATACTTAGACTGGGAAAGAAAGATTCCTTCTTTGGTTTGCAAGACTTGGAGACCAAGAAAATAATGCAAATGTCCTAAGTCTGACATTTCAAAATTTTGCTTAAGACTGGATTTCACATGGGTTTAAGTTTAGGGTCACTACTAGTAAGGATAAAATCATCAACATAAAGAAAAAGTATGATGAGATGGTTTCCTAATTTCTTGGTATAGACATAGGGGTCAGAATGGCATCTAGAAAAACTAGTGTCAAGGAGAAAGCTATCCATTTTGTCATACCAAGCTCTAGGAGGTTGCTTAAGGCCATATAAGGATTTCTTAAGGAGACAAATAAGGCTAGAGTTATTCTGAACATATCTAGGAGGTTGTTCCATGTAAATTTCCTCATGTAAATCACCATGTAAGAAGGTAGACTTGACATCCATTTGATGGACTTCCCAGTTATGTAAGGCTACAAGGGAAAGAACAAGGCAGATGGAGTTCATTTTTGCTACAGGGGAAAAGGTTTCATTGTAGTCAATCCCTTCAACTTGGGAAAAACCTTTGGCAACTAACCTTGCCTTAATTCTTTCAATACTTCCATTTGATGCATACTTAGTTCTGTAGACCCATTTACATCTGATAAGTTTTCTTCCTTTTGGAAGAGGAACAAGATCCCAAGTATCATTCACCATTAAGGAACGATATTCTTCATCCATAGCTGCATCCCAATCTGGATTTCCTGAAGCTTCTGCAAAAGTTTCTGGATCATGATTCTTGAAAACTTGAGCCAAAAGGGAAGAGGTTCACTGAAACTGATAATGTGTTCGACGTTGATCTCTAGGATCACCGGCAAGATCACCAGCTGCTTCACATGTTGAACGGACCCATCGAGGAGGCATTGGTGCTGGTGCAATTTGAGGAACATGAGAAAGTGGAGGTGGATTTTCATCCTCATCGTCATAATCAAAAACCGGAGTTGGAAACCTGTCAAGGAAGTTGGAATAAGAAGAATAAGAAGGCACAATTGCTGAATCAGGATTGCAGGCTAAAGATGGAACACCTGCCAAGTTAGGCTCGTAGGCCAAGAGATTTTCATCAAATTTAACATCTCTTATTATGATGATATCATGTGAATGGGGCTGAAGAAGTCTATAACCTTTACATATTTTGAATATCCAACAAATATGCACTTTTCACTTTTAGGCTGCAATGCTTTCCGTTTTTCATTCGAAATGTGATCCCATGCTTCACAACCAAACACACGAAAGTGACTTACATTTGGTTTAATTTTACTCCATGCTTCTTCTGGTGTTATACCTTGTAAAAATTTAGTGGGTGTGCAATTAACTATGTAATTTGCACAATTTATGGCCTCATCCCAATATTGAAGACTTAGTCCCTTAGATTGGATCATACAATTACCCATTTCTTTTAAAGTTCGGTTCTTTCGTTCAGCTACACCATTTTGTTGTGGTGTATATGGAACAGTGTGCTATTGTTGGATTCCTTGTTCAATACAGAAAGTAGTGAGCTTGTTGTTAACATATTCTCCTCCATTAACATATCTTAACTTAATAATTTGATGACCCGATTGTTTTTCAACAAGGGCCTTGTAGGCCAAGAACATGTTAAATACTTTGCTCTTAAGTTTTAGGAAGTAAACCCAAGTGCGTCTGGAGTAGTCATCAATGAAATTTAGAAATATTTGAAACCAGAAAATGATGTAGATGGAAGAGGACCACACAAGTCACTATGCACAAGCTCCAAAGGAACCGAGGCGTGCCAAGATGCACGTTTGTCAAAACTATCCCAATGATATTTTTCGAGTACACAACCAGAACAAACACCATCCTTGTAAGATACCATCAGAAGACCAGTCACCATATTGTCTTTACATAGTTGTTGCAATGAGCGATAATTTAAGTGACCAAATCGCTCATGCCAAAGTTTGCTCAAGTTATCACTATGAGCAACAAAAACTAAAGGAAAAGGTGATTACCCAAAGTTGTTAAATTTGTACAACCTGGTAATATCATCAACAGTTTCAGTATCAAGGACATTTTGAGGATTTTTAAAATCCTTGATTACAACTTGGTGAGGTGTAAACGTCACAGTTTTACCTTCACCTGAATGAGTAATTTGATAGACTCATAACAAATTGCAGGAAATTTTTGGAACACATAGTACATCACTGAAATGACCATTTTCTACTGGAATTGTTCCAGATCCTACAACACTTAGAGATCTATCATCACCAACAAATATTTGTTTGGTGTTACATTCATGCATAGTAGAAAAGATGGCTTGATCCTTCGCCATATGATAGGATGCTCTAGAATCAATGAGCCATTCATTTGAAGTAGAAGAAGAAGATGCATTATAAGAGTTACCAGAAGCACAAAGTGCATGTCCATGAGAGTTAGATTCTGAAGGCGAATCTAGGCTGATGTGGTGCTTCTTCATTGCTTCTTCCAAGGTTGCCATCTTCTTGAAACACTTAGATTCATCATGATTATCTTTCCCACAAAAATTGCAATGACCCTTAGTATTCTTTCCTTTTGGCTTGGATACTTTGTCATGTTTTAAAGAAGGAGTTGACTGAGAGTGTTTCGGACCCTTGTTGTTTGTCTTATTATTGCGAGAATTCTGTTTCTTGGGAGGCTTGGACTTTTCTTTCTATTGGGACAATAAGGCTTTCCCAGATGTATCTACATTGTTAATTATTCCAAGATGAATGAGCTTATCTTGCTCTCTAATTAAGGAATCACAAAAGGATTCAAGACTAGGGTCTTGATAGCTAGTTGCAGTCAAGGATTCTTTCATGGAGTAGAATGTAAATACAAAAACAGAATATGCAGGTCCAAGTTTGGAAAGAATATGATAAATACATTGTTTGTCTTCTTTCTTAATCTTGCATTCTGCACATAAGAGTCTAAGAGTTTTATACTTAGATAAATAGTCTTGAATGCATGAAAAATCATTTGGATTAAAGGAAATCAACTCATTCTCAAGTTGATGACCCTGAATTTTATTGTGTTTACCAAACACAGATTCCAACTTTTTTCAAGCTTTATCAGGTTCATCAATTCCAGATATGTGGAATCACAAATCAGTAGATATTGACATCCCAATCAATCCATGAGCTTCATCACATCTATTTTCCCATTTACTTTTCTTATCATCATCAATGGGTTCTGTTTCTTTCCATGAGGTTATCCTAAAAAGTCCCCTACTTTGTAGAACATCCTCCATATGAGATTTCCATGAGAAATAGTTAGAACTTGTAAATATAATATCACAAGGGGTTGCCATATTATATAATAATGGCTGAAAAAACAAAAACTAACTGTTTAGTTGCAAAGAGCTCAAAAAAATATGCAGTTTAAAAAAAAAGGCACTGAAAACTGATTCTGGATGATGAAGTTATGCTTGATCAAAGAAAATGTTGAAGATGTCCCCAATAGTGACGTGGCATATATTAACTTGACCAACTAAAAAAAAAACCCCTCTTCCCATGATCAACCTTTGACAATCACTTTACAATAAAGTTGCTTTGAAGTGAATCACTTTTGTAGAATAAGTGAAGTTCACTTTTACAATAATGTTATTTTTAGATAGTGCCGCAATAAATTAAAAAACTTAAGTGACTCGTTTTTTATTTTATTTTATTTATGTGAGATGCACTTTTACAATAAATTAACTTGAAAATAGAAATTGCATGCACTAAAAAGTAGCTTAATAAGACTTGAACTCAAGACCTATTAAGGAATAAAGCAACTTTGGACTAAGTGAGCTAAGTTTAAAAGGTATGTAAAAGAATGGAAAGAGGAAGGGTTTTTTTTTTTTTACTCTTCTCTCTCGTTCTTCATGCTTGCCTTTTTTTTTCTGCAAATCACAACAAAAATGAAAAACAAAAACAAAAATATTTTTTTTCACACAATGGGGTAAGATCTTGGTTAGTTTACTCGAAAAGTCTACGTTTTCAAGTTTTCTCGCTGTTTCTGATTTGCTGTGATCACACAAGGTGCATGACAAAGAGCATATGTAGCTGAGAAGACAAGAAAAAAACTTTCCTTTACTGTTTCTGATTCGCCACGATCACGCAAGGTGCACGACAAAGACCATACACAGTTAGGGAAGGCAACAGTCCGAGACTAAAACAAAAAAGATCTAATAATAAAACTGATAAGATATGAGATATTTAAAAAAAAAAAAAAACCGTCATTGTAACATTATACCTTCAGATTTTCCAAAATGGGTGTTTCTGGAACAAACGGAAATGGTTTTCGGTGAAAAAAAACTATTTCCCAATGGAAACGGTGCTCCAGATACAATGGAATAGCTCTCATAGGCAAAAAATGCACAAAAAATATAGAACCAGAAACCCTTTCAAAGTTTCAGCAACACCGATTCCATATCTTGATCAAAACCGAAAGCGTCTCTTCATAAAATCTCTGATACCATGTTCGGGAACATAGGGTATTCCTAAAAGACCGAACACCTTGAGAAACTACTTCACACAAATAGATCACAGATCAACACACCAATGTTTGTCACGTGGTTAAAACCATCGAGAGGGAAACAGTCCACGGCCCTAGCCAAATAGCTACTTGGAGCAATTTATTATGCAAAAGAAAGAAAGTTACATGAGCTTCCCATAATCGATCAACTAGTCAAGGACCCTCTATGCTCTTTAAATAGAGATCATAGACCAATCAGGTGTTAAGCCACATATCAATGGTAGGTATGATCTAAGAGAAGTTGAACCATCAGATCACTCTATGTCTAGAACATATTGTGACCATCGGATTAGAATATTTACAAATGCATACTAATGCATACTAAAGAAACACACTTTTACCTAACGGATATATTACACAAGTTGATATTAAATAACTCCTAAGTGTCTAAATATCCTAACAAGGAGATTGCCAACGAAAAAGAGCCCCCACTGGAGTCTTCTTCGTGCTTTTAGACCCTTTAAAATTGAAAGCACCCTCAAGCATTTACTTTTTCGAGCTCACCAAAAATCCACGAGATCGTACCATAACGGTGTCCCTAGACACCACCCCACAATAAATAGTTTGGTAGCATTCCCCCGCTGGGTCTCCTTTGTTCAGAGTACTCTGCAATGTGTTTTCCTTAGATCCCACCAATATCAAAAGAGTCTACCTCCTCCAAGTATTTCCCATCTGCAAAGACATCGCCGGTATTACAGCTACGATCCCATTCCCATGAGTTAGTTTCATTTGCTACTTGGTCCACCCTGCCATCATACTCCGAACAAAGGAAGTTTGAGTCTCCCACACTCCCCCTACCCCTATCCAGTTCTTTCCCTTCCCTCTCCCCCCAATTCAGTGAGTTAGTCCGTAGATTTCTTCACACCTTTCAATTATCTCCCTTGTGCTCCTGGTTAAGGAAACATCATTTTCTTGACTAGGGGCAGGTCTCTCTCTGTCGACACCAAAACACATATTCCAGAGGATAGACCCAGAGGTCCCTGTATCTTGGTTTCATTAACCTCATTGATGAGTTCCTTGGACCACTTGAGAGGAGTCCTTAGTGCCTCTCGGGATGGTAGTTTCTCACGGGATCGACTTCAACTACATCATCGCATCGTTGCGATTCGTACAGGGTTTTGTCTGTACAATATTTGGTTGAAGACCCCGGATGTCACCTGACTCTATCACATTGGTGAGTCCACTCGAGGGACCTAAACAGGTTATGTCCCTTGTGATTTTTGGGTTGCGTTGGAGACAGTGTTCAGAAGCCCCATCAGTGCTTCGATATACCTTTATGATTGATGCAACATACTTGTACCACAAAGACTCTGACTCTCAATCACCGAGTCCACACAGCTATGTACCAAATCCAATAGACCATCAGTCATGAAGATATAGCATTCCATGAGGATGCCATGGGTCCAATGTACCAGATCAGTATTGTATTCAGCCTCACATGGAGGCAACCATTATTGTAACATCAGTTGTATATGACCGGCTCTTGTATTTTTGAGCATAGATGAAATTATTCTTTTGACATTGTCACAAGCATGGGGATGCCTT
>LPNX010125664.1:0-18915 GCA_001517045.1 Pseudotsuga menziesii | reverse complement strand
AACCCATGGTGGTGAAGAGCGGACATTTCTAGATCTGCTACTTGGCACATTCAGGAATGAAAAAAATGTTTTAAATACATTTATATCAGTCTGTAATATTTTCTGATTTATTCCTTTTAGCTTGTCATGATAATGCTTGTTTTCCCATATTAATTTTCAACCCTAAGGAAACACTAACTTGTTTTCCCATACTAAATTTCAACCCTAAGGCAATCTCATAGTAGAAAGAACCAAAAAAGACTATTCCACACAAATCAAAAGGCTCTTAAATTCACTACATCATGCCTTCCTCAATGATTTGATGCAACCAAGGGGATGAAAAAAAGGAAAGGAAACATCAAATATCACTCACACCAGGGAATAATTCTAAAGCTAACCAACTATCTAAACCACAAAGGTCATCTTATCGTGTTAATTGTAATACGGGCAAAAAAAAATCAGACACGGTGAAAATTGACATAAAATGTTCAAATAAAAAATGGAGGACATCAAAATACCTAGTACTTTCTTCAAGACCCAAAGCATAAACCATAAGATTCATGAATGTCCATTAATGGCCTAGTATTACCTAACCCAATTTCCAGTGAACTAATCACCTCACGGTCGAATCATGATATTGGGCCAAGTTTATTATAAAATTCCAAGAAGCAACCGACAGAGCAACCAAACATCCACTCTACAGGATCGCCAAGAACTAACATCATTCAAGTGAAGGATGTATGCAGACTGTTGCAGACATTATAACTCTACTCATTCGATTTCCTATAAAGTGTTGTAGCTTTCTTAGTGCTCCTCTCTATTTATCATTTACGTTCAACTTCATGGTGAAATCAACAAGTCCAGGAAAATCTTCTAGTACATCGCCTTTACAGTAATGGAAAAATATTGATGTTGAGTTCTTGGAGATCCTGCAGAGTGGATGTTTTAACCTCTTCAGTGCTACTCTGTAGTGCATAACCCAACACTTCAGAGGCATATTTTCCAGTGGTAACCTACAACAATCACACACACACACACATATATCTAATCAATGGTGGTGAAGAGTGGACATTTCCAGATCTGCTACTTGGCACATTCAGGAATGAAAAGAATGTTTTAGATACATTTATACCAGTCTGTAATATTTGTTGATTTATTCCTTTTAGATTGTCATGATGATGCTTGTTTTCCCATATTAATTTTCAACCCTAAGGAAACGCTAACTTGTTTTCCCATACTAATTTTCAACCCTAAAGCAACCCTAAGGCAATCCCATAGTAGAAAGAACCAAAAAAGACTATTCCGCACAAATTAAAAGGCTCTTAAATTAACTATATCATGCCTTCCTCAATGATTTGATGAAACCATGGGGATGGAAAAAGGGCAAGGAAACATCAAATATCACTCACACCAGGGAATAATTCTAAAGCTGATGTACAAACCACCTTATGTCTCCTACCCCATCCCTTTCATGTCTACATCTTGCTGCTCTCACCTTGCACCAAGTGAATGTACAAAGCACACTCGTCAACATCTCTTCAAACTACAATAGAATGGAGGCACACCATACAGGAGCATGTGGAACCTCCACATATCATTTTGGACTCCCTCTTCACACCTTGATCATTGTCAAAGTAGTTGTTACAAGATACCACTAATGTATTATTAACAAGTAATGTAATATCGACCCTTGCGTACACTACAATTTTCTCTTTCTAATCAAAAGTTTTTTGACTTTATAACTGTATAGTAGTTTATGAATTTTTTTTATAAATATTTTAATATTTAATAATAAAATATTTATGTATGTAATATTGCATAAAATGGTAATTAATTTTATATTTTTATTCTCTAAATTTAAACTTAAATTTAAATTTAATTTCAAGTTTTTGAACATTTGAAAATCATATTTTCATAATATACTGAGTTTCTATGTCTAGTAACAATAATTAATGTGATTTGGTGTCCCACTAAGTAGACATACGATCTATAGCAAAATGAGCAGGAAAATAGAGCAAGTTCAAACCTAGAAGTAGTTACTTTAGGTGCCATGAGTGCCACTAGGGGGAGTGTTGTTTCATTTTAGGTTAGCTTTGACAAGTCTCGGGTTGGGTGAAGGTGCAAAGGTAATGCGATCCTAAGTGGTAGTTGATTCCTTAATTACAAGGTTACAAGAATGAGTGTGCGATCTGAATTGACTGAAGAGTTCGATACGAGTGTGCCAGCCATCCCAAAATTAGGAATCAGGGATTCAAAACCCTAACCCTAAATAACTCTAATTATCCTACATTATCCTACATAAACAACTTTATATTAGTCAAAACGAGGTGGAAGAATTTGAGAATCTGATTTGGGTGTGGTTAATCCTAGGGACGAATCCGGTAATTGTGCTTAATTATGATTGTCAAGGGGACTAGACCAACACGATTGTGGAGGTCAATCTATTAATGGGGAAAAAATAGAAAGAGGAAATGAGTAGGCATGTATGTCATGAATCCTTAAAAAACAATCATAGGAAAGAAATGATTTTAGTGACCATTAAATCTTCCTTAGGATTATATATATATAATATTTTGTGTATAATACTTGATTTAATTTAAAATAAATATTCATGTTCAATAAAGATAAAATTGATGCATGGAATTGTAAAATGAATAAATAGACAAAGATGACAAGGGGGAGGAAAAAATACATCCCCAAGGAATGCCTAAAAGAAAGAAAACGAACCTAATAGAATGAAAGTATTAAAGCACTAGAAAGTGCCAATCCATTGAGATGGGGAGTAATGAAGAAGCTCAAAGAAGGAGGTTCCTTGGTTGAGACTTTTTTCTTTGAAGAACCTGTATTTTCGAGAGCATAGTTGCCTTTCTTAGCCTATCCTTGCATTTTTCATTATCTGACCTCCTTTCTAAGAAAAGCAATAGGAATAAGCTTAGGGTTACATGGATGAATTCATTGAGTCTCTTTGTGAGGAAAAAAATAGGAAGAAGGTTAGGGCTTACATAGAGAGATGCTTCGAATCTATTTCATAGGAAAGAACAGCATGAAGGATGTTAGGGTTTACATGGACATATTCTCAGGGTCTCTTTCTTAGGAAAGAGAAACATAAGAGGTTAGGTTTTCATGGATAGTGCTTTGAGTCTTGGAGTTCATACATTGATTGTCTAGTTCATTGTAGCGGGCTCCACAACCCATCTACAACCTGGACATTGGGTTGTTTCAATATGTTCCACGAGGATTGGGGTGGGTTATGTGGATTTCCCCCTTTTCCATGGTTTTGAGGATGGAGGATGATGGTAATCACTAGATGTAATATCAACTGGTAACCCCAACGTACTCAATGGGATTTAATCTTGAGGCCTATGTGAGCTTTCACATGAGCGTCTACCGATTGATGACCCTTGGGGTTAGCTACCTTAAAACTATCATGGTATCAATTAAGGAGGATCCTTGGGATTAGCAACCATAAAACTATCATGGTATCTAAAAAATTGAAGGTACCAATATCAACCTTAGGATGCCAATCTCCAATATTTTTGCACCCATAACCTCACAAAAACTCCGTGAAAACAAAGAGTTTGGAATTTGTAGGTTACTAGAAATGTGAAAAAATTGGAGTTACCAATAAGAGTGATGGTATATCAATTGATATTAGTGATCAAGTAATGGGAAAGTATTGTATGCATACACTATCAAATATGTTGTATAAACCTCAATACATCCCTAAACTAAGATCTATGGGTATATTTTTATTATTATTATTGCCCATTGATAGTTATTTCCATTCATTTATCAAATTACGCGTGGATTATGGTGTGTTTTATTTGGTGAAATGATATTTCTAGAGTACAGATTCTTTACTATTTATAGTCTATTGAAGCAATTCAAAGGTGACACTATTTTTTATCATCACCATTAATGACTCGTTTATAGGCATTATCTAGGTTCTCCTTGTTAGGTACCACAACTACCTTTTCTTATCCCCTATCTTTTGAAGGGTTGAAGGTATTACAAAAGGTACTGGATCACCGAATGGAAAAATATAGTATCCCAAATTGATATTCTATAGTTTTTATAGTATGTTTGTAGGTTTGGTGCTTTAGTTATGCTAGATTGACAAAATAAAAGTTGCATGCAAAAGAATGTCGTTCCAAAAGGCCCTATAATATAGTTGTTTTGGAGAATAAATAGGAAGAAGACTGTCACTGAGAGAAGGTACACATCCCAATAATAATAATTTTGATAGTACGTCGAGATATGTGAGTCATGCAAGCCATGCATGTAGCAAAAGATGTAGTGCTGCTCTCCAGCAGTTGACCACCAACTGAGGAAAAACACACTCTCCAATGTTGTTCTTCACATTTTGGATTCAATATGCTGTCGATGAAGTTGAGACTTGTTAGGAAGGATAGTATAAGTCCTTTGATGAGATGGGAAGGTACATGCAAAAGTTTTGACCTCCTTTTGTGCCCTAGCGAATTGTTCTTCTCTAGAATGCGTGATGCACTCCTTCCTCACATTTTTGCTGGTGATGATTTTGCTAAATGGTTGGTGAATTTTTATTAATTTAGTTGTGTAAATAATTGGATTTATTAGTGATTAGACATTAATAACATTAGGAAACATTCCATATGTATTAATAACATTTGACAATAATTGATGTTTATTAATAAACATTATACATTAAACATGAGTAAGCATTAGACAACATTAATAAATATTATATATTATACATTAGTAAATAGTATACATGGTTGATAAGGTACAATTATCAAACTAGTTTATTTATTAAACAAGGTACAATTATCAAAATAGTTTATTTAGTCAAACTTATTATCTTTATTTTTTGCATTAACTTAGCCACTTTCAATTCACTAACTCTAAAATAGCTAATAAGTGTTGGCTGATAACGACGATGATTTGTGGTATTATTTTTCATTAGGTTGCAACATGGAAAACTTGTGAAACATAATACAATGAATATTCACCGTTGCTTGTCTGAACACTTGTTATCTTTTGTGAGATATAGTTCATGTGGACAAAGTTCTTGAACTCTGTCCTCATGGACAATTTTGTTTGATGATGATATTTATAGGTATGTAGAAAAAAATTAATATTTTGAAAAAATAGTTATTGTAAGTGGTTTAATTCATTCAATCACTTAATGAAAATATATTGTATAGTCCAAGCTCTCATGGTGTTTAGAGCCTGGGAATTACTAGGTTAGGTTCAAGTTGCTTTCTAATATAAGGTTTCTATAATAAAACACCTTAAAGAAGAAATCCATAACATTTGGGAGAATTCTGGAAAACCCTTGTTGTCGCTACAATTTGGAAAATACTGGGTTAGGTTCAAGTTTCTTTCTAACCTAGGGATTTTATAATGATCTTGAATGATCTAGGGGTTAGGTTCAAGTTTCTTGATTATAACAAAATAGGGCTCGAAAATCTTGCTCGGGGCAGCGACCGATTTTCATCCTTCTCCACCAGGCCGAGCATACATGTGAGAAGAAAAACTCTATCTATTGTGGCTATGGGGGAACTCGAATCCTTCTCTAAACCTCCCTTAAGCATCTCATTTCGGTGGGGTCAGCTTAATATCTTATTTGGGAACCAGTTGCTGAGATAAATCAAATAAAAACAACCAACCGAGTTTGAATGCGAACCAAAATGTGGTGGGTTCATCCACTAATTGTAAAACTAAGACTGGCCAAATTTCGGAATCCATATCAGCTAATATGGGTCAAATGCGGGTCAAATTAAACTGTCAAATGCAACTCTATTTTTACCCCTATTAACTATATTTTGGGTGGAATGACAACAATTAGGAGAGTCAAACTTTGGGTGCTGATCAATGAGGGTAAGCTGCTCTAATAGTCTCTGCCTTTCCTCTATTGGCTAAGAAACCCTGGAGATTTGTAGAACTATCTTAAACTTTTTAAAATAGAAATGAATTAGGGCACGATAATCACAATTTTGGGATGCATTGTCTCGATTGACAATTGGCCTCCTTGTCCGCTGCAAAACCACAATCCACTCTCCTTAGTCTTCGTGGGTCCAAGTCATTTCTCACACTGATATTATTCTTCGACCAAGTTGATCAGAACATCACTGATCACTGAACGACAAGCACCCGACGAGATGCACAGAGGAAGAAGCTTTCTCGTGAAGCTGAAATGAAAATAGCGTGACTATTAGTTTTTATTTATTGTTTTTTAATTTATACATATGCATTTAAAATAATTGTTTTATGATTATTTATATATATTGTTTTATGTTTTATTTTATTTATTTATTTATGCTTTATTTTATTTATTTATATATATATACTATGTTTTATTTTATTTATTTATATATACTATGTTTTATTTTTTTATATATACAAAGAGGTGGGGTGTATCTATGTGAGTCTTTATGTGTGCAGTGAATCTATGATGATGAGGATGTCACTAACTCACTGATGATGATGATGTCGATGATGATCATGATGTTATCCATGATGCCAATCATTATGATGATGATGATGATGATGATGATGAAGATGAGGATGCTGATGATGAGGATGAAGATGATGATGATGATGAAGACGGAGATGATGATGATGAAGATGACGACAATGATGATGATGAAGATAATTATGTTTACGATGATGAAGAAGACGATGATGATGATGATGGTGATGACCATCTTGATATCATATGAAATGATGAAAATGCTAACGATGTTGATGATGACGCTGATGATGTCATCGATGGCGACGATGATGTTGCTGATGACGATGACAACGACGATGACGAAGATGATGATGATGATGGATGATCATGATGTTGATGGATGATGATGTTGATGATGATAATGATGCTGATGTTGATGCTGATGTTGATGATGATGAAGAAGATGATGATGATGATGATGATGAAGATGATGATGAAGATGATGTTGATGATGATGAAGATGATTACGATGATGATGATGTTCATGATGATGATGAGGATGGTGAGGATGATGACGATGATGATGTTAGTAACTCTTTTTAAAATGAAATAAGATAAAAGAATAGGTCTAATTAAATATTTACCTTTCATTATATTTCATCGTTGACGATGACGACGATGATACAGACGACGATGATGATGATGATGATGATGTGTGATGAAGATGATGATGTGTGATGATGATGATGATGATGTGTGATGATGACGACGATGATGATGAAGATGATGCTTGATGATGAAGATGATGATGATGAAGACGATGATGAAGGTGATGATGATGATGTTGATGATGATGATATGAGGATGGTGAGGATGATGACGACGACGACGACGATTATGATAATTATGATTTTGATGACGACGATGAAAATGATGATGATGATGACAATGATCATGAAGATGATGATTTTGAAAGCATGCATGGCTTGGCAATTTTATTTTTAAATCAATTTCAAAATTAAAAAAGGGCCCAATTCTTTTATAATCATTATAATCTTATTTGTGCCCTTTTTGAGCTTGGATTCAATATAACAAAATATAATAGACCAATATGGTAACATTGTCGTCATCATTGTCATCACCATCATAAAAAAAGTCAAAAATTCCTAATAAAAGAAAGAAGAGAACAATGATGTATTATCACATACACTTTTACTTAGAACCTTGACATATATCTTATTTAATAGCTATAAGGCACAAATATGCTATTGAGGAGACTCAAGCTTTAGTGGGTGTAATGACAACAATTGGGAGAGTCAAAATTTGGTGGGTGGAATGACAACATTAAACGACTTAAGAAGCCATTGTTGTGGCAATTTAACAAAGTCTAAATATCTAAAATGATTTTGATGTTTATCACCAAACTTTAAAGTTGTGGTAAGATCAAAGATATATGAAAAATTTGGAATCTAATATCTTTTTGTGAGCCATAAGGTATGTAAAATATTAAAAAAAAAACATTAATGTTATGTTCTACATTCTTAACATCTTTCCATGTTTACTCCATTCTTCATATTGAATTTGGAAACATAAAAGTTATCTACAAAATCTAAAATCTAATCTTTTTATTATAGCAATAAACCAAGTAAAAATTTTGGCCATCAATTTTGCTAACTACATTCTTCTATATAATTATCTTATTTAAATTAAATACTTTTTTAAAATAAACTTAAAACATTGAAAACAAAAATAAAATGATAAATTTTAAAATTTCATATAAAATATTTTATGGAAAAATATTTCAAATATAAATAAAATAAATATTTATAGCTATATTCACTTTATTTTTATTAGAAAATATCACGTCAAAAGAAAACCATGTGTGTTACTAACTACAATGTAGCTTATGTGCATTATCAAATGATAAAGGTTTAGGCATAAATCACTTTAAATTAATATTTATTTATAGTATTTGGCAATATAATTAACTCAATTTTACAACATTCAAATTAATAAAAATTTAGATTAAGAAAGAAATTAATTTAAATATATATATATTAATTTAATTTTTTAAAATATTTATAACTAACATATTAATAAAAAATTTAAAACCCTAATCTTCACACTATCAAGATATTAGTGTTTTAAAACACTAATCTTCACACTATGATGATGATGACGACTACGATGAAGATGATGATGATGACGACGATGACGACGATGATGATAATTATGACTTTGATGATGACGATGACAATGATGATGATGATGACAATGATCAGGAGGATAATGATGTCATCTTCATCGATTATGATGAAGATGATGTTGTTGGTGATGATTATATTGATGATGATGATGATGATGATGATGATGATGATGTCTGTAACTCTTTTTAAAAAGAAATATGATGATGATGTCCGTAACTCTTTTTAAAAATAAATGATGATGATGATGATGATGATGATGATGTTACTGATGATGATGGCGATGAAGATGAAGACGGCGACGACGATGATGATGAATGATGATGATGATGATGGTGATGAAGATGATGATGATGATGATGACGACGATGATGAAGATAATGATGATGACGATGATGATGATAATTATGATTTTAATGATGACGACGATGACTCTGATGATGATAATTATGATTTTGATGATGACAATGAAAATGATAATGATGATGACAATGATCATGAGGATAATGATGTCATCTTCATCGATTATGATGAAGATGATGATTATGTTGATGAGGATGACACCGATGATGATGGTCATGATGATGAAGATGACGATGACGACAACGATGATGATGAAGATAATGATGAGGGTGATTATGATGATGATGATTATGATTATGATGATTATATATGATGAAGATGATGATGATGTTGATGATGGTGATGAGGATGGTGAGGATGATGACGATGATGATCCACATGATGATGATGATGATGTTCGTAACTCTTTTTAAAAAGGAATAAGATAAAAGAATAGTCTAATTAAATATTTACCCTTCATTATTTTTCATCGTTGACGATGACGACAACGATGATGAAGACGATGACGATGCTACAAACAATGATGACAATGATATGAAGTAATTAATTTGATCTAGGTTTAATTTTAATGATGATGATGGAGATAAATATGACGACGACGATGATGATGATGATGATGATGATGACGACGATGATGAAGATGATGATGACGACGATGATGACGACGATGATGACGACGATGATGAAGATGATGATGATAATTATGATTTTGATGATGACGAGGACAATGACGATGATGATAATTATGATTTTGATGAAGATGATGACAATGATAATGATGATGACAATGATCACGAGGATAATGATGTCATATTACAATGAATATGATGATTTTGGTGATGATTATGTTGATGAGGATGACGATGATGATGATGGTCATGATGATGAAGATGACGATGAAGACGACAATTATGATGAAGAGGATGATGAGGGTGATTATGATGATGACATCGATATTGAAGGTGATGATGATGAAGATGACGATGATGAAGATGAAGATGAAGATGACGATGATGACAACGATGATGATGAATATGAAGATGTATGATGATGAAGATGACGATGAATATGATGATGACGATGATGATCAACATGAGGATGATGGTGATGGTGATGAGGTTAGTAACTCTTTAAAAAAAAAAGATAAAAAAATAGGTCTAATTAAATATTTACCTTTCATTAATTATATTTCATCGTCTTCTTCATCCATGTCATCATCTTCTTCATCCAAGTCATCATCTGTATCATCAGATCCAGAGTCAACATTGTAAGGGTTGGCCATATCATCACCATCATCATCATCAGTTATGCTCATCGTGTCATCGTCGGTATAACTTTCATCGACATTGTTTGCTACATAATCAGATTCAACGGTTTCTTGGAGTACATCTTCTGCTGGATCATCATCATCACCTAACTCATGTTGATCATGCTATATGTCATCGAATCCTTCTTCCAAAGAACCCTCTTCATTAGCATCATCTAGGTTATACTTTATTGGCATTCCCCTTCGATCGTGTCTCACAACAAATGCCCAACCTGCTTTACCTAGAACCTATGAGTAAAATACCTATTCACATTGGCTTGGAAGAACATAGGGATTTGTTCTTGGCTCAAACAACCTTGTGTTTACCATGGTAAATCCATTATAATGTTCAATAATAGTTTTATCAGGATCATGTTGATTCAATCATAACCTGTACCATTTGACAACGAATAGAACTACCTTAAAGGATTTAAAGTCACACTGTATAATATATTCCAAATACCCATAGTATTGATTTTTTGAGACTTCTGGATGTTCGTTAGTTCTAGATGAAACATTGGTAACCTCAAAGACAACAGATATCCATGAATCTGATGTTTTCTTTGTTTCATCCAATTTTTTGATTCGATATCTACCTCCATTGCAGACCATAGCCTTATGGTGTTTTACCTGCAATAAGCAATACATGAAAAGATTACACAACCATTCAGTCCTTATGCAGCAATAGATGGAAAAGAAGAACATGTACGTCAAAATGTAATTTGCAAAATAAAATATTTAGAGGGATTTATTAATTATATTCTTTCCATTTTATCTTTTACACCATATGCCAAATCAATTTCCCTTTCTGTTAGATTTATATCTCCATTACGTTATGCTGCTTTTACCAATGAAGCCACACCTTCCCATGATATTCCATGACCTGATTGTTCGCATCGTTCAATCCATACCTTCATCCAGTCAATATTGTTTGCGACGTATAAATTAATTGCATCCCATTCTCGACTACCTGTTTAATGACAATAACCATTAAAATGAAAGAAAGGTGTAAATCTCCTGAACAAAGTATATGCTCTTAATTGAAGCAATTATAACTAGAAAATACAATTAGAATATGAATGATATAACAAAAATCCACTAGTTAATAATTACCTTTCAGCTTCCTCAATCTACTTTCCCCTTCAGTTGCTCCCCTTCAAATTTGTTATTGGAGTCCGGATCACAAATGCGACGTAAATTGAGCTTTGATGCTAAAATAGGAAGATATTCACTAACATACAACATGTTTTGGTATACCATATATCCTTCCATCATAGAAGCCTCAACATGTGCTCATTGTCTCACCAAACCCTTCATAAATTTCAAGTGCCTCTCAACCATCCACATGGACCTTGAGTGCACAGGTCCACACAACTCAATCTCCTCAACTTGGTGTATGAGGTAGTGTTCCTGTGCATTGAAAAATGCCGATGGTATATGCTTCTACATTTCACACATGAGACGAGGAATTTCTCTCCTCCAATACTTTATATCTTCTTTATTTATTTCTTTAGATGTCAACCATCTACAAGTGACACAAACCAATAACGATATTTAACAAAAATAAACATTAAATTACAATATATGCTGAAATAGTGCACAAAAAAAAATATAAATTATATGGAGAATTAAAGAAACACTAAGCACATGCAAGTAATCGCTAGTTACCTCATGTAATTACCAAGATTATATATAACTTGTTTGACATTGTTGTCAAAGTTGTCCAAGAGAGAGAGAGAGAGGTAGAACATACTATATCAATATATAAACCACGCCATTTATTAAACAAAGAGTATACAAACAAGAAAAAAACATATACGCAGTAAAATGAAAACAAAAATTATATGGACATAACAATAATAATTACCTTGATGAAGACATGCCAATCATGTGTTTTGACCTGTGCAAAATCACCTTTTTTGGTTATGATATTCTTCAATTTCGCACAAAATCCAGTGGGAAATTTAATTTTCTGCATTACTTCTTTGACAACATTGATTTGTTGCTCCGTAAACATCCATGGAATTGAGTTTATATTAACTTGTTCTTCATTGGTATGAAATTGGATGACGTATTTCATTTCATGGTTGCTTTATTGAATGTCTTTGCAAGCTTTCACAACTTTATCTTTCTCCATCCTTAGCTCCAATAGTTTCCATAAGGTTTCAGTAACATTGTTTCCAATATGCATTGTATCAAACAAATGAGAAATTTGTAGGTGCTCATAGTAGGGCAACCTGCTGAATTGAATAGGATAAATTTTCATTCCTCGTGGAAGCCCATTAATGCCTTCATGATCATGATGGAAATCATGAATATTAGTTTATAAATAAATTAAATCATAAATCAAACATGGCCACTACAGTAAACAACTCACAATAAAAATTAAAATACATAACAATTCATATATGATGATCCATACGCACCATGATGACGATTTCTATTGTATTGCATCTTCCAAAGGTGAGGTGTCATTCTCTGTGGTTTTAATGCAGTCTCATGCTTCCCATTGAAAATATTTTTTTCAATTGTTCTATACCTGTGATTCTTAGAGAGGAAATGCCTATACTCATCAAACACCTCCTTTCTTAAGCTTTTTGAACGCCGAGATTTTATCTTAGGACCACAAAGTGGACATGAAAATTTACCCTTTGTCTGAAGACCTACAATATTTAGATATGGAATATCTATGTCAAATATATTCATATATAAAATATTCTAACTACTCCATATAATTAAATGCAATTAAAGTGGAACTTAAAATTACAAACCACAAAATGAAGTTAACCCAGGGGCATCATGTATTGTCCATACAACCATTGCATGGAATTGAAATTGCCTTTGTCGTATTGGTCTAGATATGTCATACATAGTGATGCCATTCCATAACTTCATTAGCTCATCTATAAGAGGTTTGATGTATACATTCATATCTTTGACTTGGAACTTACATGATTGATTTGAAGTACATATAAAATATATCATTATGAGAACCATTAAGATATATAAACCATGCAAAAGAGTAAAATAATATATATATATATATATATATATATATATGAAATTAAGAAACATAATACAACAAAGGAGATGCCACAACTACATTATAAATAAAATAGTTGTAGACAAAAAAACCCTATAATAATCATTGACAACATTATGTGCTCCCTCTTTATTGACAACCATGGAGGAATGTTATTGTTGATAACAAAAATATGCCACACCGTGTAAATGGATTTCATCTGTGCAAATTGATTAACACCATCTTCTGTTAAAGAAATCCTAAGATTACGTGGTTCTTCTTTAAATTGAGGCCACTTTTCCTCCATATCTCTAAAAGCAGAACCATTTGCAGGCATTCGGATAACATCATCTTGAATTCTGTTCCTGGCATGGTAATCCATAAATTGCGCTATGTGTTTTCACTTGAACAGTCGTTTCAAACGTGGAATGATGGGAATATAACAAAGAACCTTCTGAGGCACCTTTTTTGTTACTTTATCTGTACGATATCTACTTATATGACATTCCAAACATTCTGTTGAAAATTCATGCTGATTATAATATATAACATGGTCATCGGGGCATGAATGAATTGCTTCATAATGTATTCCAATCTCTTTCATGATGGAAGATAAATCTCGATATGTGCGAGGTAAAATATTTGATGGTGGTAACAAAAATTGAGTTATCAAGCTACCAAAAAATTTAAAAAATAGTTAATGTAATAAATAAATAATATTAACAAAACATGCTTCATCCGTACGATGATCAATAATGAGTTAACAATACAATTATTAGAGGAATACATATAAACTTTATCATGATCCTATATATGTGATGGATTATTTTACATACCTTAGCATCCTTGTGATTGCAATGTTTGAAAGACCATTCATAACCTTCAAGTTCATTATCAACAATACAACAGAGAGAAGATTTGTTTTGGAGCCTTCATAAAGGGGTTCATATGCCTTATCGAGAAGAGGTATATCGTGAACATCATCGAAGCCATCATCATTTTCATTATCAACGTCATTGTCATCATCCATTCTAACATTAAATGAATCATGGATCAATGTATATGTACCATCATCTTCAATTACATTATCAGTATGATCATCTTGTTCAATATGATCATTCACTTGTTCTCCATTAAACATACACGCTCCATGATCCTGATCCTGAACTTGTTCTGAAAGCACTTCCTCTGGAGGATATGCTGTAGGGTGTCTTTTCTTTAATATAAATACATGGAAACATCAATAGATATACATTAATATATGAAAAATAAAAATAATACATACAATTACCAAAACAAAGAATATAATAAACTATATAATGCTAAACCTACAAATGGACGATATTCGTTCCCCCCATCAGTGTGCCCATGTTCCCTGCAATGTTTTGTGGCTGTTGAGATCAATATTATTCTCCTTTTAAATCCCCTTCATTGAGTACACGGACAATAACATTTTTCATCACCCCTTCGTTTCGTTGCATCCCATAGTCTAGCAAGCAATTGTCGTTTGTCTTCATTTGGATCCGAAATATTTCTATTTGACATTTTGTCACAAACTTCATGAATGAATATAACCGAATGTATTAAAAAATCAAGTTCCATGCATCAACATTTTGTCAAACGGAGAGAATTCAAAGAATAAAAAAATTCCAACAAACTGTCTGCCGAAGAAAAAAAAATTCCCACAATCGCTTGTTGAAGAATAAAACAATTCCTAAAAACATCCATCGAGGAACAAATAATTTTCGCAAATCGTCCGTCACTTCTACAACAAACATGTCGAAATGTTTAAAAAAAATTATATTTATAATGGCCCGATGTCGGATATTCGACACCTTGAACATAGTTACCGTTGAAAATATGGGACCAAAAATTTCAAATCTTTTAAACCTTACATTATTTAAAAAAAAACTACACATACCGTCGGATATTCGACACTAATGGGTTGAAAAACTGACACTCTCGGGTTGGATATTCGACACTTTTGGGTCGACATACCATCGTTGGATATTCGACACTCCAGGGTCAGATATTCGACAATCTAGTGAGTCAAATATCCAATGCCTTATGTGTCGGATATTCGACGGCGCTATTAAAATTTCCTGATCACCGTTCTTCTCAATGATTGCTGTCCGACACATCCGTACGAAATGTTGGATGATGTCATATTCTAACGTCGAATTTTGGGTTCAAATCCTGTTGTGTCCCTCATTATGGCTAGGAGTGTGAGAAAAAACAAAAATGTGGTTGTTATTCCTGCTCCTGTAACATCCCTAAATTTCATAATTTTATTATTATTATTATTTACTGTATGTACTATTGCAATTTACTAGGAAATAAAATAGAGAAATGGTATTGCTAATACTTCTTTAATCAAGAATTATTGTCGTCATGTATTTAAGTTATCACTTGCTTACTTATTTTGTGATCCGTCGACATGACATTACTTTTTAAGAAATCTATCCACAATTTAATTTGTTGTCGCAAGGTAGTTTTTTGTTGTCGTTTGTTGTTCGAATCCTAAACCTGAGTTGCATAAGAGATAGATCATGGGCTTACTTAGTCATCACTACTAATGCATGAATCCTTCACTTTACTTTGTAGAGGCTCTAAGGTGTCTAGACAAAAAAAGTTAAAGGAAAAACTCTAAACAAGACGCCAAAGGAGCAATGACAAGGACAAAACTAAGGTTTGGCGAAGAATCTATTCCTAAATTACTTCTCATGGTTCAAATTCATATTAACTGTAACTAATACATTACAATTGATACCATGTTCAATATTTACTGAATACTAACTTCATTGATGTAGGTTGTAAAACAAGTATTGTTAATACGAAGTCTTAAATGGTGAAAGGTTGTATAATTTTAAACCTTACAATGAGGTATACATTGTAGAACCTTGGGATTTGATCAAGACACATGCTTAACCTTAAAGGATTGAAAATATGGATGACCCAGGAAACATTTATATGAATGTGAAAGATCAAGGATAGGTTATTAAGATGCCTACCCTCAGACCACATGATGGCTATGTGAAATCCAGCTGGCTATCACTTATTGTTAAGCAAAACCCTAAAAGTTTAACACGCTATGGTGTGAAGATCTATTGTTTTGATGGAAAATTGTCTGAAGGTGGAGGTTTCTATGCAACTACGTTTAACTCTTGGCTGCTTGGACTTACCCTTTCATTGGTTGTGAGACTAGATGAATTATTTATTACGTTGAACCTCGAAGTGCTTCAAATATGTTTCAGCCCATTTCGATTTTTGGAGAAACCTGAAATCCTTGTTTTGGTGAGGCCTGAATGTATTTGAAGGGCGAGCAGGTATACCATAATCATTTTTATTTCTACTTCCCTTAAAAAGTTTTAAGATGTTTAAGGTTTAATATAAGGTACTCTTTGTGTGCAGGATGAAAGTCGCTATAGGCGTGGATGGATTAAAAACTGTGAAAACCCTCCTGAACTCGTAAGACCTATGAAACTTTTTGTGTGGCTCTTGTTACAGCTGATTTTACCACACAGGTTGATCACACTTTTATGGCCTTCCCTGTCCCTCTGTAGACTCTTTGGACCCCATGGACCATTTTTTTACCTATTATGTTTCCAAGATCATCCCTAAAAACACCTATTATTTGTTGTACGTGACTTTTAATCCCTCTATCGCGTATATACGTGGATATTACACTTAAAATCATGTACATCGGGATGTGTGCATAAGTCCAAATATTTTTGGAGTTTTCCTTGATGTGAATCCAAGTCACTTGTCTCTTGGCCTTCCATATGCCTTGAGATTGCTCGGATTTGACCTTCCATTACCCCATTGAAGCACTATATAAGGAACCCCTTGGATACATTGAAGAGGAGGAAATGAAGAGCAAGAAAAATATAGTCCATTGTTTCCGTAGCTTGGTTGTACTTGAGTCTGCATCCCTTTGTCCCTTGGAGCACTTTGTGTTCTTACCAAGATTTCCTTTTTTTGTGAGCTTGATATCGAGAGATGGAGGATTGAGGTGGTGGAGGCCCAAGTGGAGGACTCAGTTTCTCTAGTTCATAGACATGCAGACAAAGGTTGTCACTTATGTAATCTCTGATTTTATTAATAGAAATATATTTTCCTGTCCAATGATGTGCATTTAAATGAATATTGAATCCATGGATACGTTTAATTGCTTATGCATTATTGATTATACATGCTAAGAGTAGGCCTAACACTATATTATATAGCCTGCTTGCCTTGTTTACTGTTGTTGAAAGTGAATTGCTAACGCAAGCAGGATTGGAAAAAGATCAACGGGGATCTAGTTCAACCATTTGGAATAAGGTATGATTCGAGATCCTTTAGTGTTAGATGTTGTATTTCTCTTGCATATTGGGAAGGTATTGATTTCTGCGGTTTCTCTATTTGTTGTGGTACACCCCAAGCCATAGGAAGTTTTCTCCGTAACAGAATAGGCGACCATACTCGGGAGGTTCCTAGTTTTTTTTTCTTTGGGGGTTTTTGGCATTCAATGTGCTTGTATTTCTCTGATTTCTCTATTTCTGTGTTGGGTCTGGGGGCATGATTTCCCAGTAGTGTCCTATAGGAGTAAATTTTGTCTCAGTTTTTCCATTTACCTTATTATTCTTTCTTTTTCTTCCTGTACACGGGTTTTGCTTTCACAGTCGCATGTACACATGGGTTTTCCTAGAATAGTCACGTATGTACACAGGTTTACTAAGAACAGTCATGTATGCCCTAATTTTTTTCTTTTTTAGGAATATTAAGTGTTGGTGGGTGATTTTGGATGATTGCTGAGTCTTCTTTGATGCTTCTGGAGTCTGTATCTCCCCTCTGTTTCTGACCAGAGACTCTTTTTGATTTGATTTTTGAAAATGTTCTTGTCATTTCATTTTCTATTTTTTATTTTGAGATTTTGTGCATTAGGTCTCTTTCTCCTTAGTACTTTTCTTGGCTACTGTCTGTGAGTGGTTGTAGAGTCTGAGGGTGGTAGAGTCATATTTTTTATTTTTATATCATTTAATTCAAAAATACAAAAACATTTTTCTTTTTGCATAGTTATGCATTCTTTGCATTTTACATTAGCATGGTACTTGCATTAGGTTTGCTTGGTGAATATTAGTCATATTTTCATATAGAAATGATTGCATGTACATTTGAAGGAAAAATTTTGCACTTCACGTGGTAGCATACCCTGTTTTTCATTTGACATAGTGCATTTGCATTGATTGTTAGGTGTGCATTTTACTTCATGCTGTGTCATAACATCATTAGTTGCACGACCATTTACCCTTTGAGTAATAAATCCAATTAAAATCAACGCATAATAAAATAAATTACACTCTTTTGTTTTCTAGGGTGCACCAACAAGACTAGGTTTTAGGGTCTTGGAATAGTTAATTGTGAGTTAATTCTCCAAGACCACTAAACGAAACAATTAGGTGTCTGTCTAGGTGAGAGTGTGAAATCCTTTATATAATTAGTGTTTCTCAGGATCCTCCTCTTACAAGGGTGTTATAGCGGATTTCACCACACTAGGTGAATCACACATTGTATGGCCTTCCCTTGTCCCGCTGCAGACTCATTAGCCCCTTTGGACCACTTTATA
>LPNX010125624.1:169530-201161 GCA_001517045.1 Pseudotsuga menziesii | reverse complement strand
CCGGTTTGATTTGGATTTGATTGTAGCCGGAGAAACCATCCATAAACGAGAATACCTCACTACCCGCACATGCATCTATGATTTGATCAATAAATGGTGTGGGGTAATTGTCCTTAAGATAGGCTTTGTTAAGGTCTCGAAAGTCCGTACAAACGCGAATAGTCCCTTGCTTTTTATCAACAGGAACTAGGTTGGACACCCATTCAGTCAAAACTACATGATATATAAAAATTGCTTTCAACAGCTTTTCAACCTCTGCCTTCACAGCCACCGCTTTACGCAGGTTCACGGGGTGTAATTTTTGCCGCACTAGCTTGGCATCAGGATAGGTTGGGATCTCGTGTTGAACAATAGATGGATCAATGCCTGGCATCTCCTCATATGACCAGGAAAAGATATCGTGGAATTCCTTGAAAAGGGCAGTATAAATGGCAATCTCCTCCGGAGAGCAGTTTGCACCTATATAGATATTTTCCACGACATCTGGTTTTACAGAGATGTTGATCGGTATAGTGGCGGAAATGTTTGCCATATTCCCCTCGGCAAACACTCCTTCCCCAGGTAAAGGGTTGACAGGTGTATCAACATAATCCGACAGTCTCACATGAAACTCTTGGTTTTCTATCTTGCTTAGCTCTGGAAGGAAATAAGATCGGTGATGAAGATCTTATCACGCGCACACATAGCTTCCAGAATAGCTTCATCGGAAGGTAAAACGGTGTCTAAGCAATCTATGGAATGTAAAGAGTTTTCTGCCCATGCGGGCATGTAGACTTCTTCCAGATCATCCGAGACTGTAAGAGGATCTAGAATGGGATCAACAGTGGTTTGGGTTATAGCTTGATATGCCACTTCCACTGCAGATAAGGGTACTTCCAGTTCCCGAGGGGTTGGGAGGACCCAAGGATCAGTCCTATCGACCACCGAATCAATGTACTTCCCTACAGTAGTAGAACCGATATAAAGGATTGGAGCTGGAATATCGAATGTGCCCATCAATGATGCATACATTCCAGCCCCCAAGATCTGTGCAGCAGGTTTGGCCTGATCAACCAATGGCACAGTGGAATATTTAGACTCTAAGCGGCCTTTTCGGGTAAAATCAAGTTGGTCAATAGTGACCACCTTGCCCTCATGTGGAAAAACCACGACATGAAAGACAGCTGATTCAACAACAGACATTGCATAAGTCCAATTCCTACCCAGAAGCAAATTGTAGTCCAATGGAGCATCAATCACTTCAACTTCAACAGAGACTGCTTTGCCAGCCAACTTAATCTCAAAATCTGGCAGGATACCATGTGGACGGAAAGACCTTCCATCAAAAGCAGTAAGTAAAGTGGTTGATGGGACAAGCTCTGGGGATCCAAGAGCTTTCCAATAGGCCAGGGACATAACACAAGTAGAGGCTCCCTCATCAACAACTGCTCGTCCAATGGTCTTACCACCATGGACAACATCTATCGATAGAGCTACATGGTAAGGGAGGCGAATTTTAACATCAGATAGATGAAATTTCGCTGTGAGACTCGAAGAGTCCATGCTACCTAAAGCTGCTAAAAGGGCATCCCGCTGAGCGGGACAGCTCTGTAGCACCTCCAAAGCTGACATTGCACAAGGATTCTGAGCCAAGTCTTCAACCACAGAGTAGTTAGAAGCGGCTCTGGCATTTGGGTTATGCAAAGTCTTCTTAAAGACACCTTTGGGTATCTTTAGCATTATTTCCGCAGGTTTCTCTATAGTGAGAGGGTTGGAAGGTTCAACTACAGCTTTACCCTTCTCATCGATCTCTTTCTCATAGTTTTTGTTCCTGGTTTGTAACAAAGTTGAGGATCTAACCATGTTGATATAATTGGGGTCAGGGGCAGCTTGAGTGCCCCCTGCTACGATAGAAGCTGAAGCAGAATTCTACCCTTGGGGAAACAGATCCTTCAGGACAGCCGGTGGTTGAGCTTGGAGCAGCTTCTGAGCTTGTTCCATGAGGGGACAAAGATGAGTAAGGTGGTCCCCTTGGCACAACTTACAAGGGAAATTGACTTTCTTCTTTTCCTTTTTTCCCCCATCAGCATTGTTTGCGGGCTTTGGCTTGTTTTGATTTTGGTTTCCCTCTCCCTTTTTACCTTTCTTCTTCTTCTCACCGGGCTGCTGATTGCCCTTCGAAGAGGTTTGTGCAAAAACATTTGCACTTTGGGAGGAGGGGGCAGCCTTTGCTGCCTCCGCCGTAGACTGTTTGACAGACAATTGGTGAATTTGTTTTGTCAAAGACTCTACAGTGGGAGAGTTTACGGACCCAACCACACCATCAGCATGGGGTCCAGGCTTGGGTTTCTCGGCCTCATGCGAAGGCCTTTGTGCCTCAGGGATAATTTCATATAGAATCCCAGACTGTGAATAAATCAAGTCCAACTGGTGGGCCCTGAGTATGGCTTCTTCTTCACTAGTTACTCCTTATGTGGACACGTCCTTAGATATGTATGGCAACAATGATTTAAGGAACCACTCTAATAGAAACTCAGGAGGGATGGTAGCTTTGATAAGACTCTTTCACCTCCTCCACTGTTGGATATGATCCGAGATGTGGGTTTCCTTGTTTTGTCTGAAAGTAGACAACAAGTCCGTTCCGAAATCGTAACGAACCGGAAGCTGAAAGTGACTGAGGAAAGCACTAGCTAGGTCCCAGAAACTACTAAAAGCAGCAGAAGGCAGCTCAATGTACCATTTTTCCGCAGTTCTAGTCAAGGTCCTCTGGAACAGCCTCAATCTCACTGAATCTTCATTCAATGAGTTGGAAGAACACCATAAATGGAAGGGGGTGGCATGAGCCCCAGGATCTTCACTATGCATCTACAATGCACTATGCTTGAGTAAACTTGAAACTTATGAACTGTATACAAACTACAAACTGAAACAAACAGGCTGACAGAACCAACAGACCAGCAAGAGAAGCAGGCTAGGAACCCTAGCTTGGGTGCAAACAATGACACAAAACCATTGCAGACTTAAAAAGGCAAGTGCAAACCAGCAACTGTCAGAAAGCAGACTGGAAAAAGCAGAGCCCAAGACCCTAATCACTGATCTGGACTAAGACACTTTAACCAAGAACCCAAACAGGCCAAATGCTTCAGGATGCAAACAGTAAATAAACTAAGTAAAAAGACTCAATGGATTTCAAAAAGCACTAAGATGTGATCACCTGAGGCAATCAAGCAAACTCTACATCATTCTTAAAGAAAGTCTTCTCAGAAAACAATGACTATAACAAGAAAAGAAACAAGTAAACTCTTCTTTAAAAATCCCAATCTTCAGGAGTACTCGCGACTGTCTAACAGTGCAACTCGCGAATGCTCGCGACTGTGCAGTATAACAACCCGCGAATGCAACTTTAAACTCATGACTGTTCAGTAGAACAACCCGCGAATGGGTATAAAATTTTTCTCAAAAGCAAAGAAAAAACCCTAAGACTTTCAAACGCTAAAGTAAGCAAGAGCCAGGATAAAAAACCACAAACAGACTCACAAGCAAACTGGTCAGGATAACAGAAATGACCTACAACAGTCTAGGCTTCCCCAGCGGAGTCGCTAGTTCTGTTGTAAGGGATTATGCACCTAATAATCGTAGGTCGGGGGTTACCAACATACTCAAACACTTGCAGACAATTGACTTCTAAAGTGCAGAATAGGAAATAGGAGGGTTAGAAGAACTTACTTGTTAAACGAAGTTCGATCCTTGCTAGTCCTCTTCCAATCTGCTCCACTTCCAAAGTCTTCAAGGCTCACTCCTCTTTCACCTGTTCAGAGATAATCTTCCAGATATAGAATGATTCATATATATATATTAGCAGGTTAGATAAATCAAATATGAAATACTGAAGCATAAACAATTATCAAACCAAGATATATGAGACATATGTGGAAGAAGTAATCTCTTTATTATCAATAATGAGAAAGTTCAGAGTACAACCAAACGTCTGAGACAAGGACTCCTCTGTCACCAAAGGATTCTGAGTTTTACTGCTCCAAAGACTTCTGTGAACAATCCACCAGCATAGCTTTGCTCCAAAGTGTAAGTGTCTACAACCCTCCCCAAGGCCTGTATTTATATGGGTGAAATAAGGCAGTTCTCGAAGGTTAGGGAGGTTATAGCAGTTAGGGAGATTAAGTAAAATGACTTAACTAAACTCCCATTAGCGTGTGTTTTTATATTTTCATGTTAAGAGGCACATTCGCGGGTATGTAGTAGAACAACCCGCGAATGACTCGCGACTCTGTATAAGCGCAACCCGCGAATACATGGATTCGCGACTTGCTGTAAGGGAGACTCGCGAATGATGCACGAGTTGTCTATAAAGAGAGTCGCGAATACATCCTAACATGGCAAAATGGAAAAGTAACTAGCTGGATGAAGGTAGAATGTATTTCATGACAAGCCAAGCTATAGTGTTAAGGGCAAACCTCTATCCATAAGTGTCCTTTTGTGTGCCGACATGAGGGATATCAGCACTCGGACGGAGAGGTGCCACTCAGGTGTATAAAACGAGCTTGTGGAGGACAAGGGGTCTGCACGCACGAAGGAAACCCATCATACGAAGACTCTGGAGGTCTACTAGACTATCAAAGATTTAATGTCCATGGCCATGGATGATTTCATTCAGGGGAAACTTAAGCAAGAAGATGATGATCTCTCTTTGGTCGACCATCTGTCCAATGTGGAACCTACCTTGTTGGCTCTTACTCAGTTCTAGTTTGATGTGATGGTAAAGGTGAATTCAAAGCCCAACACTCTCACTCAGGCTCTCATTGGAAAGATGTTTAACAGACCCCCACCAGGTTTGATGGCAAGCACTCAGCTAGTGTTCAGGCGGTGCCCAGTGTCGGAGGAGGGAGAGCCGAAAGCAAAGCTCGCAGGTGTTGGTCCTTCCTTGACTCCCCCTTTTTAATGTTAATTAGATGGTCAATTCTTTAGGCTAGAAGCAAACGTTTAACTAGTGTCATGTTTTTTAGTAATATGGTCATAACCCCCAGCCTATGGGGGGAAAATTGTAGTCTCTTCTTTAGGAAACACTTTGTTTATATGGTTCTAATCAGCATGGGGTCTCTATTTGGCTTTAGACACTCTAGTTTTTTTGGGGTCTCTGTTTGGCTTCATTTTCGAACCTTACAAAAAAAAAGAAGTCTACCATAGTTATTTGTCATTTTCATAGTCAAACAATCTCACAGGATATTTACTTAATGAAACTTACTCTCATAACTCATCCTTTGGTAGAAGAGTTTGAACACATTGACTTATTCCATATTTTTTAAAGGAATAACACAAGCACAAATGAAAGAGCTAATTTATGGGTTGGTCTTCCTGAAGTAATGTTAGAAGTAAATGGGGTGGGGTGTGTAGTGGGGATTGGTTCTATCCCTTATTCCTTAAGAATTAATTTCACTTATCTATGAACCCATCAAATTATAGTATTTCACTTATCTATGAATCCATCAAATTTAGTATTTCACCTATCTAAATTTAGTATTTCACCTATCTATGAATCCATCAAATTATAGTATGTGCCACCTATAGCATTGTGGTCATGAGGTAAAAGTAAACGCCCATAAGGAGAGTGGTACATTGACATATAATTTTCTCCATGTTGGGAGTTAATATCTATGCCATCGTGAAATTGGAAATCATGTGTTTTTATTGTTTTTCTGGTACATTGATATATAATTTTCTCCATGTTGGGAGTTAATATCTATGCCATCGTGAAATTGGAAATCATATGTGTTTTTATTGTTTTTCTTTTGGGAGAAAGAAACATATTTATTTATGGCTCCTACACTATGAATTGATCAATTGTGAGAATTATTGATCAATTGTGAGAATTTAGTGATCCATAATAGAGATTCAAGGGTATTATTGATCAATTGTGAGAATTTAGCAATCCATAATAGAGATTCAAGGGTTTGGAATTTTCTAGTTTGTGGCATCAATGATTGTTTAAGAAAATGTACTTCTTGTCGTGATGATAATAAGAGCCTATGTGGGAGTCATGGGAAAGAAGGGAAGTAGTAAGAGATAAGTTTGATATTAATATTGGAGTTCGTATAGTTGATTGTCATTATAGGATTTGTTGCTTCGCCCCATGTGACATGTTTGATATCAAGAGAGGACTGAAGCGATGTGAGCACAAACTTTCAAAAACTTAGTGTGAATTGACTAATTTTACCCGACAATAGGCTAAGTGGAAAGAATATGGGAAGATGGGTCAACAATGGAAACCAAAGTCTAGGATATGGACATGATAAAGTCTACCCTTCAACTATATGTAGTTAGAGCGATGGAGCATGAGTTTGAAGCTTTCATGGATATTCACTAGCAAAATATAAGGATTAGAGGCAATGGTGGGTTCTCTATGTGCTAGACGCAATACTTGATTCCCTATGTGCATTGGCCTCCAAGATTGCAACATTCCTTCACCTTTTAGCTAATATCATTTATCCACTTCCTACCTTTATGGGGATTTCCTCTCTACTTGGCTCAAATTGAGGAAAGGAAGAAGTCCCATGTGTGAAGTGCTTATGCATGCCATTCAAGAAAATCATTGCAAAAGATGCTTGTATTCGGTTGAGGTGGATCTAAGCCCAATAGAGAAGAGAATGTTATGGACTACTAGATTGACCCAAAGAAAAAGCCTATAGGACCAAATTATGTTGAAATATATTATATTCTTTGGAAGGTAATAATGTCTTTGTATTATGTCGGAAGTTGTCTACAATCTTATGTAAAAGAGGAATACATTTAACCCATAGTTATATGGTGGTGTATTTACTTGTGTAGAGTATTTGTCCATGGTATTGTATTAAGAAATGTTATTTTGGAGAATTATATTATCCCAGATGCAATATGTGAGAGTAATTCCTTCTCATCTCTTAGTATATAATAGGATCAAGTGAGTCTCTACATAAAATGTATTCTTGATGTAATAGTGGTACTATTGTGACACTATTGTACATCACCTATATTCTTTGGGGTATTTGTGCTTTGCTCTCTTGTAAGGTTGGAGAAGACATTATGAAGATAATATAATACTACATTCTCATGGATGTAACCCGTTAGGGTGAACCACGTATATCGGTGTTCTCTTGTTCTTTTCTTTTCATGTTCTTATCTTTTATGATATGTTGTTGGCTGCTTAAATATGTTAACCAATTTATCTTGACTCTACTATTCTAACATGGTATCAGAGCGAGTTGCTATGATCTAGTACCTTCTATAGTTTTCAATCAATAGCGATTATCATTTGGGCATTGTCATTTTGTTGTATATTTGCTCTCTATCTGGTAGTCATTAGGCTTCTCTTCAGATGTAGGCATATTTCTACATTTTTTTTTACCCTACATTTTTTTTTACCCTAACCCTAACTTGTTGTGTAAGATTTTTGCAGAATTTTTTCAAGGGTTTCTTGATGTTTTTTTTGTAGATCTACATGATTTCGGGGCTCTCCTCAAGAAGATCTTTCTTTCGATTATAAAAACGACAGTTATACAAAAGGGCAGTAACTTGGTTAGTTTTTACCGTAATTTTTATTATAACCTATTTTTGGAATTGGAAATGTCATTTCTGGATCCACCAACGCGACCAAAACATAAAACTGGGTATTTCTGGGTTTCCTTTCGGTAATAAAAACGACAATTATACAAAAGGGTTGTAACTTGGTCATTTTTTACCGTTTTTTTTATTATTGCCTGTTTTTGGAATTGACACAGCCATTCTGGATCCACCCACGCGACCAGAACAAAAAACTGGGTATTTCTGGGCTTCATTTCGGTAATAAAAACAACAGTTATACAAAAGGGCCGTAACTTGGTCATTTCTTACTGGATTTTTTATTATAACCTGTTTTTGGTATTGGAACAACCATTATAGATCCACTCATGTGATCAAAACATAAAACTAACATTTCTAGGCCTCATTCGGTAATAAAAACGACAGTTATAAAAAAGGGCCGTAACTTGGTCACTTCTTACCGGATTTTTTATTATAACTTGTTTTTGGAATTGAAAAAGTCATTAAGGATCCACATACGCGACCATAACAGGAGACTAGGCTTTTCTGAGCATATTTTTTCAAAAGGTTGTAAGTAAAAGTTTGTATTTCCTTTACTGTTTTTTACAGATTCAGATCACTACGGTAAAGTATTTAAGTTTTATGTTATTCATTTTTTGCATTTAGGTTTTGCTTCTAATCATGTTTATTAAGATATTATTTCTTGCTCTTGCTATATATTTGTCTCACATTTCTATATGGAAATATTGACATCTTTTAAGGACATGGATCTCTAGTATTTTGTCATGATGATAGCTATAAACCATCTAATATAATAATTTATTTGTTATTTTATTTGTTTTGTTTATAAAAACAATTTTATAAGAACAATCTCATATGTGTTATCTAGTGATCCTTATTTACTTTATTTATATGTTATCGCTGACCTTTGTGTAAAAGTAATTTCATTCTTTTATAAGTAATATCTTTTATATGCTCTTGCTAATTAAATTCTTAAGTAAAATCATTTTTTTAATCTATGTGATATCATATTTTTTGGCTTGTCATAAGTTATTTAATCGGGATATAGTTTTTTTTCCATGTATTGCGGAGATTGTATTTAGTTCCTGTGCTATTTGTCTCTAACATTCCAATATGGAAGCATTGACATTTCTAGGGCATTTCATCTCTTGCATATTTACATAGTGTTAACAAGAAATGAACCCATGATTAAGACCATTAGTGACTTGTCATTTCATAATTTTTTATAAGTGATATCATGAGTTGATCATAATTTGCTATATGTTGATCATATTAAACATTTTGATTTATCTATATCTCATGTCATGTTTATTTCGATCATCTTTTACTCAATATTTATATGGCTTTGAGCAATCTTTAAATCTTGAACTATTTATCATGAGCACCTTGTTCTTGTTGCAATGAGATTTCTATTCTTATGATTGCAGAGGTTATCTTGTTCCTACTTGTCTCTAATGTTGCTATATGGAAGCATTGACATTTTCAGGGCATTCATCTCTTGCATATTAACCTCATACAAATAAGAAATGCACCTATGCTTCAAATTAGTTGCTTGATGACTAAATTTTCATATATTTAAGTGAAATCTTTGGCTCACTATTTAATTGTTGTGTGTAAAAGTAACTTCATTTCCTTAATGAGTAAGTTAATCTTTTATTTAATCATATTATGTTGCCATTCCTTTATATGATGTTTGCTAACCTTTGGAATATAAGCATTTTCATTTCTGTATAAGCAATTTTGTTTTATGATCTTTATATGCTTTAATCTTGAAAGTTCTTGTGTAGATAAGTTCTCTATTTACGCTTTCACCTTATTCCAGGAATAATGAAGCACCATCTCCTACTGTTAAAGTCATGATGTTCATTTGTATGATATCATTTTCGATGTATAGACCATTGGGGTCTTGTTTCTTCGATATTTGAGGTCTTCTACAGATATTTATATTTCACCTTGATTGGAAGACTTTCTGCTATCCGCATGTGTATTGGCCATCTAGGTTTTTTTGTACACTGTTGTGGTGTTCTTAGCCACACGTTCTGTTGTATCGGCCATCAGAAGGTATCTGTACAGCGGTGTGGATGTTATATCAGAGTTCTTCAGCTATCATGTATGGTTGTGATGATTCTTGTGGTGATCTGGGTACTTGCAATTGGATTACGTCACATGTTCTCGGCATTTTATTGTTGGGTCTTTCATTGTACAACCTAGTTCGTGTGCACTTTCATGATTCAGTGAGAAACGGTTGTTCATCGTCAAATTCCATCAGCCGAAGTGTTCTTCTTATTTGCACCTTTGGTTCTTCAGGAAGTTGTCATCAAGGGGGAGCAGTAATGACTCCTTCCTTCCTTAGTGTTAGTATGGGCCCTTCTGCCAGCCATTATTAAGGGGGAGTGTTGGAATATATTTTATTCCTTGGAAGGATAATACTTATATTATGTCGGAAGTTGTCTACAATCTTATGTAAAAGAGTAATACATTTAACCCATAGTTATATGGTGGTGTATTTACTTGTGTAGAGTATTTGTCCATGGTATTGTATTAAGAGATGTTATTTTGGAGAATTATATTATCCCACATGCAACATGTGAGAGTAATTCCTCCTCATCTCTTAGCATATAATAGGGTCAAGTGAGTCTCTACACATAATGTATTCTTGATGTAGTAGTGGTACTATTGTGACATTATTGTACATCATCTATATTCTTTGGGGTATTTGTGCTTTTCTCTCTTGTAAGATTGGAGAAGTCATTCTGGAGATAATAGAAGACTACCTTCCCATGGATGTAACCCATTAGGGTGAACCACATATATCGGTGTTCTTTTGTCCTTTTCTTTTCATGTTCTTATCTTTTATGATATGTTGTTGGTTTCTTAGATAGGTTAACTAATTTAAGTTGACTCTATTATTCTAACAAATTATATGTAATTTTCAATATTAATCATGTTTTATAGGTTTTTTTTCTTCTTAAATCGGTATGCTAACCAATATGCATACCAAGTATGTTGGAATAAGGTAAGATAGGATGGAAATAACAACTTATGGATGAACACTTTGAAAATTTTGAAAGTTTTATGTTGTAGGCTACAACCTTCTCTCTAATATACATTGTCCAACTATGTCACTCGCAAACCTTTTTTAATACAAAAATCGCCCCCCTTTCTTTAAAACAAGATAAATAAACAACTTTGCAAAAAATATAAATATATCCACCACAATTTAAAGTAAGGGAAGTTATTAACCACAAGCCAAAGGTTGTGGGATATGATACATTGATATACATGAGCATTTTAAGAAGTAAGTTTGATACTCGATAACAATTATGTATTATTAAACAAATAGTTTGAAATACGATGGATTTTATTTTCAAGTAACATTGTGTAAATATGTTGTGTAATGGAAGATATCATATTTCTATTTTTATATTAATGTTGCTATTATTGGTTTTTAATTCTTTAATTATAATTGTGTTTTTTGTTTTCAAAAGATCTATTTTTACATATATTTTTGTTTTGTACATTTGTTATATTGTAAAAATAAGTTGTATTATTAAATATATTTTTTATTTGACTAGGATAAAAGACAACTAAAGTGCTCCATTTTTCTGTGAATTTTTTGATAAAAACTTGTCAAAATTGTTTCTACAAATTGTTATTTTTATAATTTTGCAATTTCAACAATTTTAATTTTTTGTCCTAAACTAAATCCTCCATTTTAAAACTATCCAAATCGTTGAAATTACAATTTGAGCACTTCAAATTAAGATTTGAACCAAAATTAGTCTACGAAATTCTGGCGAATTGGAAGCATTTTGGTTAGTGCTTATACTTCTCCTTTTTCATCCACTTACTCCTTCATTCTCAAAACATAAAAATTACTTTTTATTTTTATTTTTATACTATTTAAATATTTTTATTTATAACATTTAAATCTACATTTCAAAAAATATTCATTTCTAACCTAACATCAAAATTAAAAACATTGTAAACCTTTGAAACGTGTAAAAGAACTTATTTAAAGTCTCGTGCATATGGTACCTATACATTCTCCTCCTTTTCCATTTCTAATTTATTAGGTTATTGACTCCTACAAAGCAAACAACAATTTACCTTTTCCAAAAATACAATAGTTCCATTTTGCTCCCTTTCCCATTAAATGGGAAATGATAATCTTGGCATTCATCACAATTTTCCATTAAATGGGAAATGATAATCTTAGCATTCATCACAATTTTTTTGGAAAAGGTATTTTGGAGAAAAAAAATTTCATACATTCTTATTCTTCTTTACTTATGGTTAAATATTTTTTTTTTCTCATAAAAAAGCTATATTTTATTGAAGTATAAGTAAGATTAGTACAGTGCCCAGTATGGTCTGCAAGAAAGTAATGTGGTGAGACACAAGAAAAGGTCCAAAACCATAGTCCAGAAGACCGAAGAAAAAAGTCCCAAAGAGTAAGAACTAAGCATTAGTTAGAAACAAATCCATTAAACATAGTCCATGGCGCTAAAATGACCAATACCAACAACAAAATAGACTACAAAAACAGAACAAGACCAACAAATATTCAGATCAAAATGGTTTGCACATTGCCTGCCGAAGTGAGTGAACCATTGGACCAAAACTAGAAGAAATAAGAGCTTTCTGAAGCCAAAAGAGACTTCTTAGACAATAAGCCAACCAACACATTCTGCTCCCTGTAGACATGCGAGAAGGACATGTTATGGAAGTGATTGATCAACAATCTGGTCTTCTTCAACCAGGCCGATAGGATAAGAATATTAATCCCATGAATGTTTTTGGACCAATCGACAATAACCCATGAATCGCCAAAAATCTGGATGTTTTTCAACCTAAGTCGACAAGTGAACTGTAAGAGAATCCAAAGGGAGATGAACTCCCCCTTGGTGTTGGATCCAGGGTTACAATGCATCCAAAGCTTATAGTATATGTCCTTATCTAACAACAGTAGCACTCCATCCCCACATAATTCGAAGTCTTGTTGATAGGACCCATTGAAAAAACCCATCAACTTGTTGGAGGGAAGAAGTGTTGCACGAACTCTAGCTTTTTTTTTATCATCCTTCAAAGACTTCAGTAGGACAAAATTCCTAAAAAGAAACTAGACCCTTCAAACAGATGGTGAAATAAATGGGGAGAACATTTTCAAAAATCCTTTTGTTTCGGCATTTCCAAATTTCCCACAAAATAAAACATGGCAAGGACTGCCAGGAAGGTGCCATTGTTTTCCATGTGAGAAAGCAATCTGTTAGAGACATACCTGACCAACTAAATGAGAATTTTAGAATATGCTCTATGTTCAACCATACTGAAAATGAGAATTTGCAAGTGACAAATAAATGACAATGAGATTCTTCATCCCGACCACACATAACACATAGATTTGGACCGATCATTACCTCCCTTCAAGAGATTGTCCCAAGTTAACAGACGATTTTCCACCGCAAACTAGGAGAAAATGATAATCCTATATGGATCCTGCCATGACCACAAAGAGTGCCACCACTGCTGAATACAAGGAATATCTTCAGATAACAACCGATAGGCTAATTTTGTTGTAATTTCACCAAAATATTGATTGAAGGACCATTTTAGTGCATCGGTGCCTTCATCCAGGGACATTGAACCGTTCTATAGACCAATAATATAATAAATCCATTCAATCCCCAAGTTACCACATAGTCCCAGTTGTGAAGCAGTTATCCACCCGTGAGGGGAGACATCACTAGCCAACGGCTTAGAGATTTGATTCAAAGTAAAGTAGCCCTTATTGTGAAGGAAACATAATAATTCAACTAAGAGCAAGTACCTATTAGGCCCCCAATGATAGGGTTGTCCCCCACCCGAATAGCTCTTCCATTACCCGTGATCCAGGATATCTAGGTCTTGCAGACACCAAAAGCCTCCAGTAGGCCAACCCAAAAATTTGAAACGCCTTCTTAGGGTTTGCTCCTACAATGGATCCACTGTACCAAAAAATGCTTCTTAAAATATTTCACTTGAATAACTATGGTCCACAGACTACCTCTAATAATTTCTAGCCATATACTCCTCGCCCTTAATGCTAGAGAAAATTTAAACATAATTTTCAAACCCCATCCACCTTTTTCAACGGGCCTAGCAATTACTGTCACATCCCCTCCCCTCTCTCTCGCCGAGGAGAGGATGCAACTTCACTGCTGCTGCTATCAAACCGGGCATCTAGCCCCATGAACATAAACAATAATGCATTAGAGTAAAATACATATGCAAATATATAACATTTGAAAATACAACGGAATCAAATACATTCATTCAAGCTTTCAATCATGTTCATAATAATTCTTAAACAAATACACTTGTAGAAATTAAATACACAGAGAATACTTATCTTGAAAATAAGTTGTCTCGCAACTAGCTATGTCGCTGCAACGTTCCACCCAACCATAGGCCAGTGTGCTGATCAATCTCTCAGCGCCACTGCCACCCTCGAGATGGGCATGATTTCCACAAGGAACTAGGGAACAACAGGCTCACACATAACCAAAACATATCAAAACTCAGCCAAGCCAATCTACAGTTGGGTTTATCAGGCTGCTAAGGCAATGGAAAGGTAGAATCGCTAAGCTAGTGAGCTCAACCATAGAGCTCTGAACACCTGCACCAAATCTATCTAGCTTGGCATCCACAATACCTACACACCCAACATAAGGAAGTATTCCCTTCACTACTTCACAGTCCCTCAAGCCGTACCTTTCCTTCCAGTGCTCTTCAGGGTGTGCATAGAAGATTAGCCAGCCCCTCTTGATCTTTGTGTGAGGTTCCTCTCTTCACTAGGTTTATCAAGCTAATTATGGGTCTCTTCCACTCATAATTCTTACATACCAAATAAGGATGCACACCACAACAAAATATAAATGCTGGGTTTGTAGAAAAACTTTGGGCAACCAAAAACAAAATTGTAGATAGGAGAAATCAACCCTAGGTGAGAATTTTTTTTCGAGAAACGTTTTTGGGAACTATAGGAGAAAATTCGACCTCCCCAAACCCCCAAATCGTGAATATCTGCTGCCCATTCACTCAACAATACAAAAAACAGATTTCAGGGTATGGAAAAATGAGGAAAACATCAGAAATCGTGAAGGAAAATGCACATCAAGCTCCAACTACGTGAGGAAAGGAAAAACATGAATGAATAATGGCTTGGGCATGCATTTCTGGGTATTTACTTGCACAATAAGTCAAAATACGATTTCCCAAAACTGATGGTTCCCTAATACGAATTTTGACTGCCATACCTCTCATTTCCCAAGGCATTAACTACCTCAACCAATTTCTGGAAGAAATAAATGATTGGGTGAATAAGACAAAAAGGTAGTTGACAACTTTATGGGTTCTCCCATTGACATTTTCCTTTACAATATTGGCTCAAGGTTTGAATATTCCCCCCTATTCCTTGCGAAATCATGCCCAATCTCTTTGTTGCATTGACATAGCTAGTTGTGGGTATTTTATTAAATTGCATATTTACATGATGTCTTCATTTATATTGTGCCTGGCTAGCACGATAACCATCGACATCGATTTTAATTGCTGAACCATAGGCATCGATTCTAATTGTCGATACATAAAATGCTAAATCCATGGTGGGGCCTTGGCCTTGAGCTCCTCACCATGATTTAATAATGATATTTACATCATTTGCAATTTTAATATAATGGGGTCAAAATTGGGATATTACAATTACATCCCATTTAAATAAATGAAATTTAAACTTCTCTTGATTACCTGACCAGATGAAATCCATAATCCTTTTTCTGATTTCATTTATAATTGATTTCAAAATTTTATTCAAAGAGAACCAATAAATTGCTAGATTTTTAAGACAGATTTTACCAAAATCATTGTCTGTCCAAAGGATTAAATATTTACTTATAGAATAGGTAATATCATTTTTATTTCATATATTAATACAATTTTAATTTAAAATTATAAAATTAGTTCACTCAAATTGTAAACAATTCATAAGTGATTGTTTAAGAAGTCAAATTATCATGTCCTAACATATTTTTATCTGCATTTTTTAAAATTTAATAAAATATTAAAAAACAATGAATTAGTTAATATAAATTTTATATAGATGAGTTTTTTTATAATAAAAATGTTTATATCTAAAATATAAAACACGTTCATTAAAAAAGAATCCTTAAATTATTGATGATGGTAGTAGTTAGTATCTACTTAAACCAACTCTAGTTTAATATGTTTAAACTAAATCATAAACTATTTTTAAATTATTGATGATGGTAGTTTAAATTATTGATGATGGTAGTAGTTAGTATCTACTTAAACCAACTCTAGTTTATTAAACTATACTAATATGTTTAAACCAAATCATAAACTATTTTTAAAGATAATGGAGAAATAAATGATATAAATAACGAATCTAAACCGAATCACAACTTTTTTCAAAAGAAAATGGAAATATGATTATATAATTTATATAATAATGTAATTGACGGTACAATTTTATCATAAAATTTTCTAAGAATTATTTTGAAGTAATCAAAGATTCAAAATTAACATCCAATAATTTAGTTATAATAAAGATATTTAAAAGTGTTCATCCTTTTTTACATAAAAATTATAATTTAATAAATCTAAAATTATAGTTTTAATAAAATTACATTTTAATAATAGTTAGAAAAAAATATAAAATAACAATTTTAATAAAAATTACTTTATAACATCGAGAAAAGTGGATTCATTGAAGGTTGTACATTTGTAAAAAAATGGAAAACCTGTTATAAGATTTGAAAATCCAACGTTTAGACTTCATAAGGGAGTCCATCCTCAGGGGCATTGCAATCCAATGATTGAGATGACTTAGATTATAGCAAGAGAGCTTGTATAAACATTGATGACTTTTGTGATAGATGCATGTAGGTTTAGTTATCACAGTTGTGATTTAGTTTTCTAATAATTGGTTTCCATGTATCACTCAATTTTAATTCATCGTCCCTATTCAATGTGTTTCTTCTTTTCTCGATTTTTATAGCTTCTTTTACCTTTGATTTAGGAATTGTCTTTTTATTATTATTATTTTTGTATTCTCTGCGCATACTTGATGTGATGAATTGTGTGAGTGTTCAACTAGGGTTGATTTAAAGGCTCTATCTTTCTACATGTATGTTGCATGTTCGTTTATGTAAATCTGTAACTACCAACCTGTTTTCCTGATGTAAAGTTTCCCACAGGAACAAGGAATTGAATATACCCTTTTTTAATGCCTTGGGTCCACTACCTCATTTTCTGAGTCAACCATTATTCTAATGGTGTTTAGGGGGGTGGTGAAAGCAACATGAATATTTTATTTTTTAGGATCTTGGCAATCTAGTCAGTGGTTCCCTTGATGTAAGGAAACGAGATCTTCAAAATGTCCATTATGCGTTGTGGTTGTCTTTTACTACACGCCTGGAAGATTGCTTTGTCGATGTGATTCCTATGGTACCCATTCATTGAAAAGACATTTAAATTGAAGATGGTCGGGCACTTGGTCCAGGTGTTTGAAGTTTGACATTCTTGATGCCCTTCTTGCGAGAGTTTTAATGACACCAACTTTTGGTGATGGATGGTGGTGAGAGTCTGTGTGTAGGTATCTATCAGTGTGGCTTTTTTGTGATATCCTTCACACCCTAATCTCTCACCTTCTTTTTTTGTGAGAATTACATCCAGAAAAGGTAATGGTTGTCCTTTTCCATCTCTATCGTGAATTTGATATGTTTTGAAATGTTGTTAAGATGTGTCAAAAAGTCATTAAGATTCTCTTCTCCGTGACCCCATTTTGTGAAAACGTCATCAACATATCTTTTCCGTTCATCCGGGTTAGAGGGAAAGATTTTAGGGCTTTTAATTCAAAGTGCTCCATGTAAATATTAGCTACCACATGGGACAATGGTAATCCCATTGATATGCCATGAGTCTGTTAACATATTATGCCTCTATAGATGAAATATGTGATCTTTAGAGATACAATTCCCAGTGTTGCAGTCTCTATGTCCATTATGTTTCCGATTCATAAAATTGTCTCATCCACAAGGATAGTAGTATAAGGAGACACAATATCGAATCTAACTAATATGTGCTCTTATTACATTTCTAGGCTCGTGATACATTGCACAAAAGATAATGGTTATTTAATGAACAAGGACATATTATGCAATAAACTTCTTACAATCTGTATTTTAATGATATATATTTTATAATTTGATGATAATAATTTACATTGAGAGATTGTAACATATAGGCTAGGACTATGTAGGGTTGTAATGCTTGAATATCAAGCGAGATAACCCTTGACCTAAATATTAAAAATTAATAACCTAATAGCTAATACTAAATAAATTAATATGTATAATAGTTGTAATATCATATTATGTATTTACAAGTCATCCTACCTTGAAAAGATTCGTCCTCAAAGCTTGTGTAAAGATTGTTTGACTTGAACTTGGTAATTTTGTATTAGTTTTAACTTCAGTGGTGGTATTGCGCTTGACAAAATATTCTTTGAGAAACACGTAGGTGTGATTGATGTTGAAAAAAGAATTCTTATCTCGAATAATATTACCGCGATTCACTAATTCTTGAAATCACTATTCACATTTTCATTCATATTTCTCCATGCATGGCATGCATAAGATTTCACAGTTAAAAACACAACGATTATTCCACCATTGATTCTCACAAGGATGTTTCCAGGAAAGACACATTTTGGAGCAATTTGATTCAAATCGGTAACTGTATCTTGAATAATTTGGAAGACAAACACATGGCGCAGAGTACAATTTGGAATTACTTGAGGAAACAAAATATTGGTTTGCATCATGACATTTTGTTCCTTCTGAATCATTTCCTCTGGTTTTGCATTTTTGACATTATTATGGTCATCAAAGTTATGATTATTGAATGTATTTTTATCATTATATTCTTTTGGATTTTCATCTTCTGCATAATCAAAAGTAGGACTATTTTCATTATATTTATATTTATTAGTATATTATTCTACATCTTCATTTTCTTTCAAATCGTTATTGGCATCATCTTCAAATTCCTTAATATTTGGTGCTTCATCATTATAATCGTTGAGATTTATATCTTCCTTACAATCGTTATTGACATCATCTTCATCAAGAATCAATGCATATGTATCTTTCTTTTCATCGCCATCTTTTTTGACATCTTCATCTTTCTTTTCATCATCATCACTATCATATTCCTTATAATGTTTTTTTCTTTGGTTTGTATATCAGTATGGGTTCTTATTCGTCCTTGCTCTTGAGTTTCACTATACATTTTTATAGATTTTAGAGCTGGACCATTTATGCAACTCATTTATGTTTCTTGTAAGAAACTTCACATAAGAGTGACATAATGTTTGTTGATTTCTTGTGCATATGCATATTTATGACATGGCATCCTATTTCTGGCTTTGGTTCTTGTTCGTCCTTGTATTTGGTGGTACGATTCTTCGGTGAGGGGGAACATAAGGAGTTTGTCGAAATGATTTTTTATTTTATTTTGTATTGTGCATAGTGGTGATCCTTTGGTGAAGATGAATATAAGGAGGTGGTCGTTATTGTTTTCCTTCTATCGCGTTTGTAGTAGTGATTTTGAACTGCCCCGTATCATAATGAGAGTTCATTGTTTCTTCCCACTCCATCTCATTTGAAAATTTAGAGGCCATGACCTCTCCTTCTTCCTTCAACTCGCTTGAGGAGTAGGAATCATAAGCATCCATTTTATCATTATAATATGGAGCATGTATATATGCATCTTTATTGTCAGTGTCCTTATTAGATTCTTCTTCTCGCATTTGTATTACCAACAATATTTTTGCTTATGACATTATTTTTTCAATGTCAAACTTTATTTTCATTTCTTTCACTCTTTTAATTATTTCATAAAGCTTATCAACTCTTCGATCAAATTCCGAAGACATGGTAATTCCAATAATAAGAATCCTCCAAAGATTGAAATTTTATAAAAAAAAATAATTATTAAAAGAGTAATGTAATAACAATTATTATTAAAACTTAATAATAATATTATTGGTCTTCCTATATTTTTAATGGTAACGCGGGTTTAAATAATTCTTATTAATAATTATTTAAAGGAATATAAAACCACATGTAGGGAAATAAAACCATGTATTGATTTTATAAAACCATGTGTTTGCTTTATAAAAGCACATGTTGGTGTTATAAAACTATGTGTTCGTTTTATAAAACCACTGTTTGGTTTCGCTATGATACCACTTGCAATAAATTTCTTGCAATATGTATTTGAATGATATATTTTATTATTTGATGATAATAAGTTACATTGAGAGATTGTAATATATAGGCTAAGCCTACGTAGGGTTGTAATGCTTCAATATCAAGCGAGATAACGCTTGACCTAAATATTAATAATTAACAACCTAATATCTAATAATAAATTAATTAATATGTATAATAGTTGTAATACACTATTAGGTATATTATTTTGTTTTTGGAGTATCACTCAACAACTTGATTTCCATAAGAAACCTGATCTGAGCTCGTTTTGATTTTGCGTCCATGGAACCCCTAGTTCGAGACTCAGGCCATAGTTTGGATGAAGCTTTTGTCGCCTTGTTGATGAGTAGGGTAAAAAACTTAGTTGTCTTCCTGCTGCTCATTTTGTAAAAAGGAAATACACCCCTGCTATCAAGATTGCTTGTCCAATGGCCAAAAAGAAAGTTGTTGGTCTATAAGAGCGTCATTTGGTAGGCATGTTTACTGGTTTGTGGTCTTCTCCAAGAGCCATGGAATCTTGGCTAAATAAGAATTGGAAACCTTTATTAATTGGTCGAATGCAAATTTGTTTTGTGGTAAGGGCTACTATGTTCTTTTGTTTGAATTTAAAGCAGATGGTGATATAATTTTTTGAAATGGTCCATATTTAATGGGGCCGTGGGGAATGTATTTTAATAGTTGGAAGCTCTCCTTTGATCTTGAGAAAGATATATCGTATGTTCTTTCATTCAATTGGGAATTCTTTGGGCCATTACATTGATAAATTAGAACCTAACTCTAAAATGTTCTCATGTGCTCGTATTTGTGTTGAGGTTGACTTAGAAAAGGGACTCCCCGTTAATATTGTCATGGATAGTTGGACTCATGAGAATAAAGTGGATTATGATCAACTATATTTTAAATGTAAAAAATGTCATGAATATGGAAATTTTGCTAGGGATTTTCAAAAATATATTGTTATTGATCCGGTAAAAGGGGCATCCTTAATAGAATGGAAAAAGGTTCAAAAGAAGGGAAAATCTCCTCTAAAAATTGTTATATCTAATCAGCCAGAGACCTCTAATTCCTTTCATCTCCTAGTTGACAATATCTTGAATAATGATTAGGTAGATGAAGAAATTCAAGTCTCTTTTAATCCTCAACCGAATCCTCGATTCTGGAAGAAATTGGAACAGATTGACTACTTATGAGCTTCTTGATCTTTCAATCTCAAAAATTAACTCTCATATTATTCCACAATGTGGATTGATGAGGATTTTGGTTCCCAGTCCCAGTTTTCTCAAGAGGAAACATCTAAAGAGGTAGAAGATGACAAATTTGTTTCTAAGAATGCCGGGAGAAGGTCTCGAAGAACCCTTTGAGAAGAGGACGCAGATAGAGAAAAATAACTAGGTAAGCAAGCATTGTTGGAAAAAATATTGAAAGGTGCAAGTTCTAGTAAGAGAGGGAAAAAAGGTGATCCCAGGGGTAATCCTGGTCCAATGAACAAATAATGAATATTGTCTCCTAGAATTGTAGTGGTTTAGGTGGTAAACTTAAAGTTGAAACCAAGAAGCAATTAATCTTTAAGGATCATTCTTTCCTCCTCTTAATTCAGAAGACTAAGATGGAAGCCATCGATGTAATTCAACTCTTTCAATCTATTTGGAAAAATGGAATAGGTATAGCTAAAAGATCGATTGGTGCTTCAGGTGGATTACCCATGTTTTGGGATAAGAATAAGTTCTCTTAAATTCAACAGAGAGAGGGTTAACATTGGATCATGAAATATTTGGTTGTTAATAATAGTAAATAAATTCTTAAAGTTTGCAATGTTTATGGTCATGTTCTTTATCATCTTAAGGTTGGCTTTTGGAATTCATCACTACTCTCTCAATGAGTTTCATAGCTTTATCATAGCAGGAGATTTTAATGCTACGATTTCTAGCAAATAAAGACGTGGTGGATCTTTAGTTAGAGATTCTTTTGGAGAAAGTTTTGAAGATATTATTGACAACCTTAATTTAGTTGATATTAAACCCAAGAGAGGTATGTTCACTTGGACTAATAGAAGTATTGTTCCTAGTCATATTGCTTCTTGATTGGATTGCTTTCTTGTTAATAGTTCTCTTATTCAGACTGAGTTTTTAGTTCACTCTCAATTCCTTCCTTATGTTACTTCAGATCACAAGCCTATTTGTTTGACTCTTGAAGAAATTGAAAATCAGGGCCCCATTCCTTTTTGGTTTAATATGATGTGGTTAAAAAATATGGATGTTCCTCATCTCATTTAAGAAACCTGGTAGGGGTGCGTTGAATGTTCTCCATCCTTTGTTGGCAATCAAAACTTAGGGCAGTTAAGTTGTTCTTAAATATTGGTCTAAGAAAAAGTATACTTCTCCTAACATTAAAAGAGTTTTAATCCTATAGGAAATGACTACCCTCCATGAGCAAATGGAAACTTCTCCCTTCACTTATGAGCTTCTGTATAAAGAACAACAACTTAGTCTTAAGCTAAATGAATTCTTTCATCTTGAAGAACGAGGATAAGATCTTGGTCCCTCTGGTTGCAAGAAGATGACAAGAATACTACTTTTTTTCACAATCAAGTGAAAATAAGATTACAAAAAAATGCGATCCGGGAAATTCAGTCTGAGGAAGGAAACAATTTGATGGATATGGGAGACATTAATATGGAATCCTTTAGGAATTTTAATGACCTTTATTTTGAACCAAGGGCTAGCTACTATGTTTCTAAAGATGATCTCTTGGATACTATTCCTTCTCTTATTTTTTCCTCCAAGAATGCTCTTCTTACCAAATACATTAATGAATAAGAATATTATGTAGCTGTCACAGGGCTTGGATTAGACAAGTCTCCTAGACCTGATGGTTTTACAATTCACTTTTATAAGTCGTGTTGGGATATTATTAAGAAATATTTGTGAAAAATGTTGAATTGGACTATGAGAAAAGATAATATTGGGGGGGATACCAATTCCTCCTTTTTAGCTTTGATCCCTAAAGATGTTTGTCCTACCACTCTTGCTCATTTTCTCCCTATTTCTCTCTGTAATTCACCTTATAAAATCTTGACTAAATCATAGCTAATCCACTCAAACCTATTCTATCTTGTCTTACCTCTGAAGGTCAGGGCATATTTGTTGAGAAACGCCACATTATTGATAATATTTTTCTTATTCAAGAATCCATTCATTCTAGCATTGCTCGTAAGGAACAAGGAATGTATATTAAATTAGACATGGCCAATGCTTTTGATAGAGTTTTCCATAGCTTCCTCTTTCAAGTTCTAGTCAAATTTTGTTTTTCTCCATCCTTTGTCAAATGGATAAAAGCTTACATTAGTCGACCTTGGATTGCTCTCTTAAATAATGGTAGACCTACGGATTTCTTTCAAGCTTCTCGTGGTCTTCATCGGGTATTCCCTCTTTCTCCCTTTCTCTATATCCTTATGGATGAAACGCTTGGCAGAAAACTATCTAAATATAGAGATGATGGTATTTTATGTGGAATTTGAATTGCTAGGGGTGTCAAGGTGTTTAATAATGCTCATCTTGTTGAGGATACTGTGCTAGTAGGTGGAGCTTAGACTGTTAATGATTTTATATTCAAGTATATTCTGAATCAATTTTTGAATGCCTCAGGAGGAGAGACTAATCAAGGAAAATGTAATATTTTCGACTGGAATGTTTCTCCTTCCCTTATGAATCATATATCACATGTTTGGGGGTTTTCCAGAAGTACAAATTGGTCTTCCTCTAAGTATTTGGGGATCCCTTTTTCCGGAAGTATAGATTGGTCTTCCTTTAAGTATTTTGGGATCCCTATCTCTCACAAGCGTATCACTAGCATAGATCCATCTTAAACCCGAATCTACCAAGCATCAAGAGGGATCCAATTTCTTGAGGTGTACATTTTTTTTTATCTTAAATTTTTTAGATGTTTAAAAAAAATTACACCTCAAGAATTATGATCCCTTTTAAGAATTTTTTTACGGAACATAGTTTTCAATTATGCAGAGATTATATAATATAAATTTGTCAAAAAAAACATGACTTTAGTTTTAGGACTTTTTTTTAAAGTTCAGGCCGACATGATTTTTTTTAGATTCTTATTTTTATTTTTCATTGTATTATGTTAGGAACATTAGGAATGTTAGGAACGCATCTCCCCCATACTAGGTTGTAGAGAACCTCGCTACTCTTGGTGCAAAAAATGAAGAATGGGAAGGAATTCTTCAAAAAATTAAAGATAAAATGCAAAGTTGGGGTTTGTGTTGGTTTAATCCTATTGGTAAATTTGTTCTTACCAGGTCTGTTCTTTTATCTATCCCTTTATATCAATGTTCCTCTCTTATTTCTCCTAAAGGAATTATGTTAAAACTTGATTGTTTCTCTATAATATTCCTTTAGCAGGGAGGAAAATCTAACAACAAGAAGTTTCATCTTGTTAATTGGAATAGTTCAAGCTCCAAAAATATATCGGGGCCTTGGAATTCATGATTCGGTTTTAATGAATCAGGTTATGGGAGACAAACTAATCTAGAACCTTGTTTTTGTAATAAACACCCGGTGGAAATACATTTTAAGAAAAAGTACCTCCTCTCTACTAGACTTCGGTGCATAGACCTTTGCAATTGGGAGTAGGAAGGTTCCAACATTTGGATATTATGTAGATATGCTGGTGGAATTATTCCGAAAGGTTTGTTTTGGATACTAGGTAATGGTAAATTTATTGATTTATGGAAGGATTCTATCCTTGGAGCTACTCCCTTTATTTGTTATGAAAATTGGTATAATTTAAGATTTTGGCTTCTTGATAATGGTATCTCCACTTTATTTGATCTGCTAGTTTGGGATTCCTGTGGTAACTGGTTTGGATGGAAGGACTTGATTGGTTTAGAGCCTCTTAGGATTTATTTTGATGATCTTATTCATAACCTTCATGGTGCATCCCCGATTAGATTAAATTTAAAAGATAAAATAGGTTGGGGGTAGAAAGGAACTTATACGTTGAAAGAGGGATATGATCTTCTTTTCAAAGAAAAAGAACATCAACCATTTTCTAGAATTTGGACAAAGATATGACACCCACATGGACTACCTAAATTCAATATTTTATGTTGGACATTAGTTCATGGGAAAATTCTTACTTCTGAAAATCTAAAAAAGAGAAATATGTCTAGGCCCTAACGATGTATTCTTTGTAGAATTTTAAATTTTTTGCTTGCGCTCCTGGCTTCTGCGTGAGCTGCTAGGGCTGTGTGGATCGACCTGCGGCCTCCATGGCTGCGCCTAGGGGAGGGAATCCCCCTCCCTCCACTCCTCTCTCTGACGAAGAAGCCTTCAAGAGGCTGGTCACGGCTGCCGGAAAGAAGCCGTCTGCTCCTCCGATCCCGAAATTCATCAAAAAACTGGAGGCAATACCTGAAATCAGCCTGCCGGTGGAAAAACCCATCAAGATTGCATTGGCCTTGGCGGATCGTGGGTTGGTTGGACAGTTCATGGGCTTGTGGCCCTCCACAAGAACAACGGATGATTGGATACAAAGAAACTGGAGGCCCCAACTGAAGCAAAGCATCACTTGCTACCCGGTGGGCAGAGGCTTCTACATTTTTGAATTCATCTCCAAGGACGACCGAGACCTCATCTTCAGAAACGGCCCTTACTTCATGGGCTCTCAAGGACTGTACCTCAATCGCTGGACCCTGGACTTCGATCCGAATCTAGACGCCCCCAAGGAGGTCCCAGTATGGGTCCATCTACCTAATCTCCCAGCGCACTGCTGGAACTCAGAATCGCTGGAAAAAATAGGTAACGGGCTTGGCCGGTACATTGATAAAGCAGATCCCAAGGGCCAATATTCCTGTGCCAGAATCTGCGTTGAGGTGAATCTCGAATCCGGGCTACCAGAAGCGATCAAGATCTCGGTGGGTGATTGGCACCACTATCAACAGCTGGACTATGAACAGCTGCCCTTCAAATGCAGACTCTGCCATGAGCATGGCCACTTCCAAAGGAATTGCCCCAAAAATCAACAAGGAAATGATATAGAAGGATGGCAAAGGCCTAAAAAAACAAAAACAGCCACGAAAATCCAAGAAAATAGGCAAGGATCCGATCTAGTCCCAAGCAGCAAGGAGGATACTCCAGAAGGAAGAAACCCCCCATCAAACCTCTCCCAGGAGCACGCCATCAACCAACCCTCAGCAGCCGAAGAAGCCAGCGAAGGCAGAAGAAACAAGGACAGATCCAACTCGGCAGACCCCAGCAGATCTGGTGATGTACCCTTGCATGCAAGTCCAGATCTAACTCCAGTTTTAACGGAGATCATCCCCCCCCACGCCACCATGGGAGAAATCTCAAAGATCGCCAGCCAAGAGGAGGATCCCACCAATATAGACTCAGATCAAGCAGGCTTCTCAGATGAATACGCCTCGGAATCCAGTAGCCCACATGCAACGCCGCTAAAGACCAGCAGGGGAAGAAAATAAAAAAAAAAGCACCGTGAAGAAAGATCATTCAGAGATGTAGCCAAAGGATCCCAGAAAACATTGCCAAATATGATAAGCACCAGATCTAAGCAAGGCCAGCCTTCCAAGGGGGCCTCCCCTTCCAAAAAACTCTAAATGCGGTACATCTCCTGGAATTGCAGGGGTCTAGGCTCAAACCAAAAAGAAGAAGCCCTGAAAGACATCATCAGAATAAACAAGCCGGATGTTTTGCTTATCCAGGAGACAAAAATGGAGGATTCAATCCTCTATCAAGTAGGACATGCAATCTGGAAAAAAGGACCTGGGATAGCAATTAGCTCCAAAGGTGCCTCTGGAGGTATAGCTACATTCTGGGACTCCAAAAAATTTGAACTGATCAAGGAAGAACGCAGCAATCACTGGATCTTAACAACTCTGCTCCATCGAGACTCAGGACAGCAAGTAAGTCTCTTTAATTTATATGTTCCTAATATTTTTCCTGAAAAACGTAGCTGCTGGGATGCTCTTGAGATGTTTCTTAGCCAGCACAGCCCAAGAAACATCATCATTGCAGGCGATCTCAACGTTACACTCTCCACTGAAGAAAAGAAAGGGGGCTCCATAGTAAGGAACCAAGCTAGAGAATGGGTAGAGGACATTATCCTCCACTGGGACCTGATGGATGTCAAGCCTACCTCTGGGAAGTTTACCTGGTCAAACAAGAGAATGGGTCCTGGCCACATAGCTGCTCGACTCGACAGGTTTCTCATTCATTCAGAGTTCCTTTCCTCTGGCCTATTAGCCACCTCCAAAATCCTCCCCAACAGCACCTCTGATCTCAGACCGATCCAGCTAGACATCTTCCCAGACGCTCCTTTGGGCCCCATCCCCTTCCGATTCAGTCCCCTCTGGCTGAACCAGGACAGCTTCCAACTAGTAGTATCAAACTCTTGGTCTATTCCGGTGCCGGGGTCTCCTTCCTACACCTGGGAACAGAAAATAAAGAGACTCAAAGCAGATCTAAAGAGTTGGGCCAAACTCTTATCCACCCCCACCTCCATCAGAATCGCAGCCCAAAAATCCCTCGAAAAGCACCAGCATGAGATGGACACTGTTCCCTTGTCCAGCGCGACCCTCTCCAAAGAAGTTGAGCTTCAAAAGGCTTATTTCAAATCCTGCAGGGTGGAAGAAGAATTCTGGCGCCAGAAGTCCAGAAGCTTGTGGCTAAAGAGTGGGGATAAAAACACAACCTATTTCCATAAACAAGCCGAAGCTCGCAAAGACTACAAAGCTGTCACTGAAATAAACTCCCAAGGTACCCTGATAATAGATCCCGAAGAAATAAAGAAAGCTGCCTTCCTCTTCTTTAAAGATCTTTTTTCTGCCCCTCAGGACAGCCCCTTAAACCCCACGGATCACCCCTTCGACCTCATCCCACCCTTAATTCAAGAGGCTGAAAACCGCCTCCTCACCGCTCCCATCTCCTTAAAAGAACTAAAAAGAGCCCTTTTCAGAATGAAGCCTGATAGTGCCCCGGGCCCCGATGGTTTCTCAGCCAATTTCTACACCAGCTGCTGGGATATAATCAAACTGGACCTGTTAAGAATGGTAAGGCATTCCCAAGCCACTTGCAAGATAGGTGGAAGCACAAACTCTGCCTTCCTCACCCTAATCCCGAAAGAAAAAGGGGCCACTTCCTTCTCCAGATTTCGGCCAATCTCCCTTTGCAATCTCAGCTACAAGATTATAACCAAAATAATTGCCAATAGACTCAAAAAAATCCTCCCCAGAGTCATCCCGGAGAACCAAGGTGGGTTCATAAAAGGCAGGAAGATCCAAGACAATATTATTCTTGTTCAAGAGGCCATTCATACTAGTTACCAGAACAAAGAAGAAGGAATGGTGATAAAACTGGATCTTTCCAACGCCTTTGACAGGGTAAGACACAACTTCCTCTTCCTAGTCATGGGAAAAATGGGATTCTCCACTCATTTTATCAACTGGGTTCAAGGTTGCATCAGTTCCCCCTGGATCGCCCCTCTAGTCAATGGCAGATCCACTAGCTTTTTCCAAGCTTCCAGAGGGCTCCGGCAAGGATGCCCCTTATCGCCACTCCTCTATGCAATTCAGGCATCTGTTCTAAGCTTCCAGCTATCATTCAGAAACCAGGAAAATACTCTCCCAGGACTCCGGCTGGCTCCAAGGGTTAAAAATATAAATCACGCCCAGTTCGTGGACGACACGATCCTTCTAGGTGGAGCTAGCGTCTTCATGGCTAGCCAGTTCAAAAAAGAGCTAGATCTCTACAATCAGATCTCTAGAAGCAGACTCAATCACCAAAAAAGCAAGGTCTATAGCTGGAACTGCTCAGGAAAAGAACTAGGGGATATAGCCAGACTGCTGGACATGGAAGCTGTTCACTCCTGGGACTCCTTCTCCTACCTTGGAGCTCCAATCTTCAAAAAAGGTTCGAAGGCTATCCACTGGACTCCAATCATTGATAAAATTAAGAAACGAATCCACAATTGGGGCGCCAACTGGTTAAATCCAGCAGGCAAAACAATCCTGCTAAAATCGGTGCTCATGAGCATTCCAGTTTACCAAAACTCTATTCTGCTTGCGCCAGCCTCCATCCTGAAGAAAATGGAATCGATGATTAAAAAGTTTCTATGGGAAGGAGGCAAGGGGAACCTTCATCGTCTCCACTTGGTGAGCTGGAACAAAATTCAAAAGCCATATAAGGAAGGAGGCCTCCAGGTAAGGGACCTGGCAAAACAAAACCTGGCCATGGGGGCCAAAACGCTATGGAATCTGATCGCCGGGAAAGACAGTTGGTGTAGCAAAGTCCTAAGAAAGAAATACTTCAATGGTGGAAGGAAGCGATGTCTGGATAAGCCAATCCTTCGCAAGTCAGGCTCCCCAATCTTCAAGCTCTGCATTAAAGCTCTGCCTTTATTCCAGCCAAATCTCTATTGGATCCCCGGAAACGGAAGGAAAATAAATCTGTGGGAGGACGCCATCATGGGAGATCAGCCGCTAAATCAAAACCCAGGGATAAAAAACATCATGGACTGGGCCCAAAAAAACAACCTAAACACCCTGTGGGACATCTCCAGCTGGGAAGAAGATGAAGGAAGCATTTGGAATGCCTGGCAATTTGAAAATCTCCCCAACTGGTTAAAAGCTGAAAAGGACAGTCTGTTGCACCTCCTCCAAGGGAAAGCGCCAACTGCAAAGAACATGCCGGACAAAAGAGGGTGGGGCCAGCGTTCTAGTAAATACTCTGCCAGGGAAGGTTACAAAGTCCTCCTTTCTCTGCCCCACGTCGCCCCCAGCCCAGCCAGATGGAATTTCATTTGGAACTTCCCGTTCATGCCAAAAATAGACTTCTTTTGCTGGACTGCTGCACACAAAAGTATCCTGACTGGGGATAACTGAAAAATCAGAGGCATGGAGGGGCCTTCCAGATGTCCTCTATGTTGCTTAGATGAAGAGATGATGGACCACCTCCTGCTAAACTGCCCCTTCTCCCAAGAAGTTTGGTCAGAGGTCCTCCTCCTTAACTTAGAAGACCTTGATGTTCCCCACAACATCCCCGACTTGTTTGCCACTTGGGCCGCCAGCTCCCCCTTTGACCTTAAAAAAAAAGACCTTCTCAAATCTATCTGGATATGGGCCCCCAAAGCAATCTGCTGGAAGATCTGGCTGGAGCGCAATAACCGAATATTCAGGGATGAGAAAAAGTCTAGCATCAAGATAGCAATCAATTGCAAAGCCCTCCTGGGGGAGGTAGTGACAGCCAAGAGCAACCTAAAGAACTCTAAAGATTTGGATCCTCAAGAAAGAAGATGGCAATCCCAATTTAAGTTCCCTGAGCCCACGCCCATCATCTCCATTGCAAAAAAGGCTACCTGGGAAATCCGGCTTGAAGAAAATGACTTCCTAATGTGGAGATCCTCTCTAAAAGACAACATGCTGTTCTTCGATGGAGCCTCCAAAGGCAATCCAGGTCGAGCAGGTGGAGGAGGGATCCTCCTTTCGAGTGAGAACTCTGTCCTAGCCAACTATGCTTGGGGGCTAGGAATAATGTCTAATAACATGGCCGAGGCGCTGGCACTCTGGCAAGGCCTCAAGCTTGCCCTTGAGCGGAATTTAAACTCGCTGGTGGTGTTTGGGGATTCCAGGATAATCCTCAACTTCATGATTACAAAAAGTCTACCGTCCAATATTTTCTTGGCAGCTATAATTAAAAAAATCCTTCTGGTGGTCTCAAAATTCCATGAAATTAGTTTTTATCATATCCTCCGTGGCCTCAATGGCAAGGCTGACATGGAGGCCAACAGAGCAGCCTCGCTGGATCAAAGCGTGTTGGAGGTTAGTGACAGAGTATCCATTTGCAATATTCCCTAAATCGCAGTGGTCAGAGATACATTCTGAAGTAAATCTTTAGTACTGGAGTATGATGCTCTCAGGATTTTGACTCGATCTTCCAAAATTCAGTCAAGACTCCCCTCAAGTGCTCTGCAGATTCGTTTCCCAGCCATTGATTAGCGTGACCGTGATCCCCTACTATTAATTCGGGCCTCTTCAACTCCATATGCGCGGCCTGCTGTTCATCTATGCGATTTAAGTTTTCTGAAGCCTGAAGATTGAAGTCCTCTCAGACTCGCGTGGCCCTCCTGATCAACGCGACCCCCAGCACGTGCTCATGGACTCTGTTGGATCCTGCACTAATGCGCAGACGGTGGAAGAGCGCCTAGCTGACATCCAGCATTCTTTGGATGCTCTAAAATTGAAGACTGATAATCAAGAAGTGAAAGGCCACAACCAGTGGAAAGCCTTCGCCACTGAACTGAGCACACTCAAGAAGGGCCTCAAAGACTCCAAAGGCGAGCTGAACTACTACAAAGATGTGGTCTTCACTGAGTTCAAAGATGCAGCCAACACCACCGGCAACTTCGGCAATCGAATCACAGCCCTGGAAGCAGCAGTAAAAAGGATCATGGATAAGCTCAATTAGTGCTGTATGCTCTCTTCCTCATGTTGTTCTGTTAGTTTCAGGTCTGGTTCATCAGACTCTTTTTCTGCAGTTTCTTCCTCAAGTTTGCTTTGTCTCCTTCAGTCCTTGTTGGGCGTCTTGGGTTCTCTCTCTTCTCAAGAGCCCGTGCTCCTGGTTATTGTAAAAGCACCCGGTGGCTTATTCACCGGTTATCAATCAAACTTCCCCCCTGTTATAGTCTAAAAAAAAAAAGTAA
>LPNX010125624.1:129937-169408 GCA_001517045.1 Pseudotsuga menziesii | reverse complement strand
CCCCCCCCCCCCCCCCCCCCCATATCTTCTTTTTTATTGAATTGGAGTGGATACTTCTCCCATTGGAATTAGTGATATATGGGAACCCTTAAGAATAAGCCTATTATGTCTAGAATTTAAGTTTTTCTCCCTAAGTATATTTGTTAGAAAGTTTGGGAAACCCATAATTATGGTATTTTTGAATTGGAGTGGATACTTCTCCCATTGGAATTAGTGATATATGGGAACCCTTAAGAACAAGCCTATTATGTCTAGAATTTAAGTTTTTCTCCCTAAGTATATTTGTTAGAAAGTTTGGGAAACCCATAATTATGGTATTTTTGAAGATAAGACTGTCTCTACTTAGGTTACTGCTATCGCTACTAAAACCTTGTTAAATGAGGCTCTTCAATATAGACTCAATAAATAGTGATAATATATCTGAGAAGTGGAATTCAAAAGAGGAAATTTGGATCAAATACTTTCTTTGATCAAATATCCCTCGTCCTTTGAATCATTAGGATGTATTCTTAGATTCCTTCAAGGAAAATAAGGATGAATCATGTTGAAGTTAAGGTTTTTCAACATAAGGATCAGTCCTATATTCTATTTTTTGATGATTTCTCGAAGGGAAATCCTAGGGTGGCAAGTGCAAGGGGAGTTCTTTTTGACCCCAGAGGAAATATTGTTAAGACCTCTAAGTGTGGTATTGGCATTGGAACCAATAATCAAGCAGAGAGATATGTGATGTATCTTGGATTGAAGTTGTCTCTTGCAATTAATTTTCATTCCCTAACAGTGATTGGGGACTCCTTGTTAGTTCTCTCACTAACTAGATGAAGGAAAAGAAATATTGGATCAAATATGTGGCTGCCTTCACAATCAGATCCCTAGCCTTCTTCCTCTTTTCCATTCTATTCAGTTTTTTCGTGTTAAAAGAGATCTTACTTCTACGGCGGATGTTTTGGCCAATAGTGATTCACAACTCTCTAGGGGAAGATATAAATAAGATAATGTCCCTCCAAAACTTATGCACCTTCCTTAATGTTTTACATCTATTGTTTTTGGTGGTGGCTGTATTCTCCAAGCACTGATATGCTGGACAAATTTTTTTTCTTGGCCTTCTTGACTTACGTTCAATCTTGAGGCATTAATTGTGATGTTAGTGTCTTTAAGGCAATGAATTGTCTCACCTTTTGACTTTGGAATGGTGGTGAGCGATTCTCAGGACATCATCTCCTTCTCCTTTGATCGGGGAGGTGGTCGATTTAATGTAGTTGACAATATTCATTGGCATTTTCAGGTATTTTTATGTAATTTTCCAGAATCTACTTCTAGTTTGCATTTTGGGGACTTTGAGATTTTTTGTTAGTATGGCACCCATATTTTTTCTAAAGGTTTCTTTCTCTAGACTTATGAGAATAGCCTTGTTCTAAGATGGATTGGTTGTCATGGGTTGATATTTGGTATTATCATAGATTTCTTTCATTATGGTTTGGTAAATTTGGTTTTAGAAAGAACTGTCTTAGGGGATTCCTTGTGTTTCTTCTCTGCTTTAAGGAGAAGAATTATTTGCAGGGTTTTCTAAATATGGACATTTTTAAGAAATGGAAGATCTTGTTAGGCAAATTTCTTCTATTAACGATGGAATGCTTGATTTTCAATCTCAAATCAAGGAGATAAAAGATCAAATGACATGAAGGAATATATTAAGCAAATTCTTTTGGATTTTCCTGAAATTGATCGTAAATTGGAAAGTTTTGAGGCTTTTTCTTCTCAAATCCATTAACGGTAATTGATAATTGGTTTAATACTCTTCAGAATGAGGTTAGGGCCTTTGTTTCCAAGTTACCGAAAACTATTATGGATGTTCGCAAGCATGGTACTTTGATTGAGAATCATGAAGAGATTTTCTGTGGTAACGACTCCAAGGTTGACGAGGACTTTGAAATACGTCTGGGTGCCTGTTTTTTCTATGGATCATCCTATGCATATCAATTCTAGTTCGGTGAATAATGCTCTTGTTGTTTCTCCTGTTCTGAGTAATGCTGAGTTACTTCAGGAGACTCAAGTGGATGTGGATTACGATAGCGACGATGTTGATGATAGTGGTAAAGATTTGGATTTTGAGTCCTAGGACCCTGTTAATGAAGACATGGATATTGATGCAGACATGGATATGGCTAAAGATGAGCTTGGTATCTCTTCTTCTGTTGGCATAGAGATTTTTTCTGACCCAGATTTTGACTGGGAAGCTAACGCTGCTCCTGCTGAGGAGGTTGGTTCCCAAAATGATTTCAGTAACTAGTTTTCTGAATGCAGTTTTCTTGTCTTTTATTACTTGGACAATATGTCAGAATTTATAGTATTATAGGAAATTTTGTTTTTTGGAGCATAATTTTCATGCTCAGGATGATTGTAGTTAAGTGATATATGGATCTACACTCTGGCTCTGATCCTCTCAAACTTGTTTTGAAGGAATTTTGATTATTTTGTTGAATTTCATTTATCCTTTTTTTAATATATCCATATTCGTTTCTGTTAAAAAAATAAAATATACTATTAGATATATTACATATTTCCCACCATGGGATGAATTTTATTTTCCGGGAAATTAACTAAATGATAAGTTGAGGACCCTATAGTATTGACTATCGTTCTTAACGGGACACCCTCCTTATATATTTTAGGTGCACCATAAATCCTTGGCATTACTGCAGTGCTCAAAGTGATTCTCTTTTTGGTAGATCATCCAAATATGAACTTTTGATCATGCTTTCCACTGCTTGCATGACCTTATTCCTCGGGTCCTTCTTGATGAATTTGTAGCATCGAATCATCATCAGGTGATCCATTATTCTCTTATGATAATCTTCTTCATTCAGGATCACCGTAGCATTTCCTTTATCCTCATTGAGTATAATGATATTCCTATTTTTCTTTAGACAATTTAATGCCCTCAATTCTTCCTTTGATAAGTTTTTTTAGCCATGGCAACAGCCAAGAGTATATCCAACAGCCCGCAAGCCAGATATACCAGAAACTTGTGACTAAGCAGGGGCCGAGACGTCCCGGTACCACATCCCAGGAAATACCTATAGGTGGGCACCTATCCCAGGGGTCGCCTACCCTTCGAGTCTTGTCACAACGGGCTAAATAGGCATCCCTACCCCCCGCAGGTTTTGAACCTGTGACCTCCTCGAAGATAACACAAGCTCTTAACCATTGGGCCCACTCAGGTGCCTCTATCTTCCTTTGATAAGTTGCTGAATGGAGGTGTGCACTTCCTTAGGACAACTGAGACATCTTGTCTTATCTATTCTACATGTTCTACCATCTCACTTTGATAGCAAACAATATTTTACATGCTACACGACATTTAATGTGGTGACCGTCGCACTGTGGGCCATGTTGAGATCCAATGGCCCACGGTGTGACGACCGCCACATTAAATGCCGCATAGAATGTAAAGTATTGTTCGCCATATTTGATAGCCTGCTCGGTATTGTTGATTATGTCTTCGACATGTATCTTCTTGGGATCCACAACAAAATTTAGACCTTTTTCTAAGACTTTGCACGATGGCTCATCCAGTGGTTGTTGCGATAAGTTTAGTCCTGTGTTTTTTATGGTCCCACGTTGATCCTGATTATTTTTATTTTATTTGCATCTTAGAATTTCGATAGTTAATTTTCTTAGTCATATCTCTTCACCGTATATTATTAGCCTTAATAAAAACAACGCATCTAACAACTGCCACATGTCACATTGAAGGGAGGAAGAAAGATTAAGTTGCAAAACTAATAGATTTTCCATCATTTTCACCAACTTTCCACGCATTCTTTTTATTTTATTTATGAGCAATGAATTACTAAGGGTGGGAAAAGTTGTAGTGTTGCATCCTCGTTGAAGAGGATGTTTGCATCTCGCAAATCTAGGAACTAGATCTTCATCACAACACTTGTTAAGGAACACCAAATCTAAAGATAATTTTACTCGCTTCAATCTAAGCTTCTCAAATTGTATTGAATATGCTGAAGTATCCCTTCCATGGCGGGATATAATTATCGAGAGAGTGGATCCATTATAGGTTGTATGTTTGTAAAAGAATGTAAAACCTATTACAAGATTTGAAAGCCCAACTTTTCAGAATTTAGAAGAGAGTCCATCCTCAGGGGAATCACAATCCAATGATTGAGATTACTTTAGATTGTAGTGAGAGAGAGCTTGTATACATACTGATTATTTTTATGATAGAGGAATGTTGTCTTAGTCATTAGAGTTGTGATTTAGTCTTCATGTTCAACTAGGGATGATTTAGAGGCTTTGCTTTTCATTATGTTTGTTGCATGTTTTTTTAGGTGCATCTATAACGACCAACCTATTTCCTTGACGTAAACTTTCCCACACGAATAAGGAATTGTTTACACCCCTTTTTGATGTCTTGGGTCAACTATGTCCATTATTGAGTTGACGATTCTTCTAATGGTGTTTGGGGGTGGAAGCCACATGAATATTTCATTTTTTTAAAGATTTGTCATCTTTTGTGTAATGGATAACGATCAAGGAAATATTAGTTAGCTTTAATATTAGTCTCCTTAGACTAATATCCCAATGGATGAGGCAATTGATGTAATCAGAAACATAACGAACATAGAGATTGCAGGATTGGTAAGTTTATGTCTAAAGTCCACATATTTAAGCTATAGAGGCTTAATATATGAACTGACTCATGGTGTAGCGATGGGATAACCATTGTCCTCTGTGGTAGCTAATGTTTACATGGAGAAATTTGAATTAAAAGTCCTAAAATCGTTCCCTCTAACCCTAGATGAATAGAAAATGCATGTTGATGACGTCTCCGTGAAATTAGGTCATGGAGAAGAGAAGCTTCATGATTTTTTTGACACATCTTAACAACATTTTATAACATATCAAATTCACGATAAAGATGTAAAAATACAACCAATTACCTTTTCTAGATGTACTTATCACGAAAAAAGAAGGTGAGAGATTAGGGTATCACATATATCACAAAAAAACTCACACTGGTAATACCTACATGCAGAATCTCACCACCATCCATCCCATAGAGTTGGTGTCATTAAATCTCTCGCAACAAGGGCATCAAGAATATCGGACTCTGAACACCTGGACCAATAGCTCAACCACCTCTGAAAATACTTTGCAATGAATGGATACCATAGGAATCACATTGACAAAGCTATCCTCCAGGAGCATAGTAAAATACAACCACCACTCACAATGGGAATTCCGAAGATCTCATTGCCTTACATCAATGGAACCACTAACTGGATTTCCAAGATCATAAAAAATGAAATATTTATGTGGCTTTCACCCCCTCAAACACCATTAGAAAAATGCTCAACTTGGCAAAGGATGTAGTGAACCCAAGACATCAAAAAGGGGTGTACTCAATTCCTTGTTCTTGTGGGAAATTTTACATCAAGGAAATAAGCTTGTCGATATGGACTCGCCTAAAATAACATGCAATCGACATAATGAAAGACATAGCCTTTAAATAATCCCTAGTTGAACACTTGCACAACTAATCACATCACGTGTACATAGAGAATACAAAATTAATCACAAAAGAATAACAATTTCTAAAATGAAGGGTAAAATAGGCTATAGAAATCCAAAAAACAAGGAGCGCGTTGAATAGGGAGGATGGATTGAGATTGAGTGATATGTGAAAGAAAATTATTAGAAGACTAAATCGAAAATCTAATGACTAAGCCGCCATCCATCTATCACAAAAATCATCAGTATTTACACAAGATCTCTCATTATAATCTAAAGTCATCTCAATCATTAGATTGTGATCCCCCTGAGGATGGACTCTCTTTTGAAGTCTGAAATGTTGGGTTTTCAAATCTTGTAACATGTTTTCCATTCTTTTATAAATGTACAACCAACATTATATCCACTCTTCTCAATGACTATATCCCACCATGGAAAGGATATTTCGACAAATTCAATACAATTTGAGTTGTCTCGTTATAATCTAAAGTAATCTCAATCATTAGATTGTGATCCCCTTGAGGATGGACTCTCTTCTGAAGTCCGAAATGTTGGGTTTTCAAATCTTGTCCATTCTTTTATAGATGTACAACCAACATTATATCCACTCTTCTCAATGACTATATCGCACCATGGAAGGGATACTTCGACAAATTCAATACAATTTGAGTTGTCTCGTTATAATCTAAAGTCATCTCAATCATTAGATTGTGATCCCCTTGAGGATGGATTCTCTTCTGAAGTCCGAAATGTTTGGTTTTCAAATCTTGTAACATGTTTTCCATTCTTTTATAAATGTACAACCAACATTATATCCACTCTTCTCAATGACTATATCCCACCATGGAAGGGATACTTCGACAAATTCAATACAATTCGAGAAGCTCAGTTTCAATTTGAAATTCATTAAGAAGTGTCATGATGAAGATCAAGTTCCCACATTTGTGAGATGCATGCATCCTATTCTATGTGGATGCAAAACTGCATCTTTTCTATCCCTTAGTAAGTCAATCTTCATGAACAAAATAAAAAGAACACGTGGTCAACTGGTGAAAATGGTGAAAACACTATTAGTTTTGTATCTTAAACTTTTTGTTTGCCTTTGATGCAACCTATAGAGTCATTATATGCGTTGTATTTTATTAAGGATAATAGTATGTGGAAAAGAGATGTGGATAAGAAGAAAAAAAAAAGATCAAAATTCTAAAATGAAACCAAAAGAAAAATAATCAAGATCAACATGGGACCATAAAAAACACAATAATAAACTTATCGCACCAATCGATGGATAAGCTATCGTGGAAAGTCTTAGAAAAAGGGATAAATTTTGTTGTAGCTCCCAAGAAGATACATGTTGAAGACATAATCAACAATATCAAGCTAGCTATCAAATATGAGATGGTAGAACATGCAGAAGAGAAAAGATAGGATGTCTCGATTATTCTAAGGAACTCCATACCTCCGATCAACAACTTAGCGAAGGAAGAATTGTGGGTGTTAAATAGTCTAAAGAAAAATAAGATCATTATCCTCAACGGAGATAAAGGAAATGCTATAGTAATCTAGGATGAAGAATATTATCATAAGAAAATGATGGATAACCTAACTACAAGTGGTTTCTGCAAAGTCATCAATAAGGACCCACACAGTATAAGGTCATGTGAGCAATGGTAGGAATGACCAAATCATTGCATGAATATATCAAAAGGTAATCACTTTAAGCAGTGCAGTGATGCCGAGGATTTATGGTGCAACTAAAATACATAAGAGGGTATCCTATTAAGACCAGTAGTCAATACTATAGGTCCCCAACCTCAGCTTATCATTTAGCCAAATTCCTAGCAAATAAAATTCGTCCCATGGCAGTAAATACGCCCTCGTTTGTTAAAGATTCATCATCTTTTGTGCAGTGGATCATGAGTCTTGAAATGAAAGAAGAGGACATCTTAATTAGCTTCGATATTGTGTCTCTTTATACTAATATCCCTGTGGATGAGACAATTGTTGTAATTAGGAACATAATGGACATGAAGACTGCAGGATTGGTAAGTTTATGTCTGAAGTCCACATATTTTAGCCATAGAGGCATAATTTATGAACAAACTCATGGTGTAGCAATGGGCTCACCATTGTCCCTTATGGTAGCTAATATTTGCATGGAACACTTTGAATTAAAATCCCTAACTTCTTCTCTCTAAAGCCGAATGAATGGAAAATATATGTTGACGATGTCTTCATGAAATGGGGTTGTAGAGAAGAGAAGCTTAATGACTTTTTGACACATCTTAACGAGATTTCAGAACATTTCAATTTCACGATATTGATAGAAAATGACAATCAATTATCTTTTCTAGATTTACTTCTCGCGAAAAAAGAAGGAAGGAGATTAGGCTATCAAGTATATTGCAAAAAAACCCACACCAACAAATACTTGCACGTGGACTTTCACCACCATCCATCCTAAAAACTTGGTCGTTAAAACTCTCGCAACAAGGGCATCAAGAATATTGGACTCCAAACACTTGGACCAAGAGCTTGACCACCTCCTAAAAGTCTTTACAATGAATGGATACCATAGGAATCACATTGACAAAGCAATCCTCTAGGCACGTGATAAAAGACAACCACAACGCACAATGGACATTTCAAATATCTCGTTGCCTTACATTAGGGGAAAAACTAACCGAATTGCCAAGACCTAAAAAAATGAAATATTCCTATGGTTTTCACCCTCCCAAACACCATTAGAAGAATGGTTGACTCGACAAAGGACATAGTGGACCCAAGATATAAAAAAGGGGTGTACTCAATTCCTTGTTCCAGTGGGAAAGTTTACATCGGGGAAATAGGTCGATCATTACATATTCTCCTAAAAGAACATGCACCATACATAATGAAAGACATAGCCTCTATATCAGCCCCAGCTGAACACTCGCATAACTCATCACATCACGTGTGCATAGAGAATACAAAATTAATTACATAAGAAGAACAACTCCTAAAATGAAGGGTAAAAGAAGCTATAGAAATCAAGATAAGAAGGAACGCATTGAATAGAGATGACGAAATCACAACTCTAATAACTAAGCTGACATACATCTATCACAAAATTCATTAGTGTTTATACAACTCTCTCTCTCTCACATCTAAAGTCATCTCAATCATTCGATTGTGATCCCCTAAGGATGTACTCTCAACTCTCTTTTGAAGTCCAAAACGTTGGATTTTCAAATCTTATAACAGGTTTTCCATTCTTTTACATACTTTATAACATATTAAAAATAACAATTTAATTACAATTTTAATAAAAATTGAAAGTCCAAAACGTTGGATTTTCAAATCCTATAACAAGTTTTCCATTCTTTTACGTACTTTATAACATATTAAAAATAACAATTTAATTACAATTTTAATAAAAAATGATTTATAACATATTACTGGATTACACAAATCCAAATTATGCTCCGTATATGAAAAGAGTATCGGTGAGGTGGTTGAACATAGCTAGCTAAATATTATTGATCAATTAAAATATTATTGGTTGAAAGCTCGATAAATATTTCATATTAACTAAAGCATTAACTAAATAATAAGAATTCTTTTATGTCAGAGTATATATATATATTTATATTTATATTGTAACATGTCTTTTCTGTTCAACTTTCATATGGTCATGTGTTCTCTCAAAAATGGTTTTCCAAAAATCAATCTCATAAGTTCGTAACGTCGTTTCATCTTCCATATCTTTCTACCCTATGTTAAATGATTGGAACATAATGTTACTTTGACGGAGGGAATGTTGTCTGAAAAATTATTTATAATATAAAAAGAACGATAAGTATAGATGGGTTATTATTATACTTATAATAACTTTGTTAAAACTAGTTATTATTATAATTATAAATAAATTATAATAACTTTATTATTATGTCGCGCAAAAGTTATATAGTTTTCATGAAGAGGAAAATCCATCTGATATTCACACTGAATCAAGGTATGGCCAACTCATCATTCACACATTTATTACAAAGGGCTCCACAAGAGCATCATGCTTGGGTGGGGAGGGTAACATTCATTCCTCCCAACCACCCAAGCTATTAAAAATTATTTTAATAAAATCTATTTTTATAAAAAGTCATTGGTTGTAGGTATGACTTTTGTCTTGAGGATTGCTTTCCACTTAATGTGAAAGATGTAGACTATTTATTTGAAAGATAAGGGGTATGGTTCTGGGTTAAAGAATTTTTTTTTTTTTTTTTTTGCCAAATCCATTAATTTACATTTGAAATTCACGAGTTGGCAATAGGGATTTATAAATATAATTAAGCTTTGTGTAGTGCATCAATGATAGTTGTGTGACATGGAGAGAGTATGCCTGAGTGGGTTTTATCTTGATGCTAGTTATTTTTCTTAGCCTCTAAATTATTTATTTTTCTTAATTACTGAACTATTTTTTGTTCTTCTCAAGTACAATTCTTTTGTTTTTTTTTGTTTTAATAAGTTGATATATTTATATTTGCAGAGTTCACTTTGAAACATTTGTTTCTAACCGTGAAGCAGAAAAAAGAATGTTGATTATGCTTTAGTGAGTATTATGCATGTGCCTTTTTTGTAGCACCAGTGAAACAAACAGAACGCCACAGACAATAGCCTATTTTGTGATTTCTTTTTAAGATACAATTATTTTTCTTTTTACTTATTGTAAGATTTAAAAATAAATAAAAATATGTTTATGTTTAATAAAAAAATGTTTTGTATATTTTGATTAATATAAGTTGAGAGTTGTATATGCTCTTTAAAATAACTATGTGCTATTTTAAAGATCCAATGTTAATAACTATGTGCTATTTCAAATATCCAATGTTAAGTTTAAGTTGGAGTTAATATTTTAATATATATTATTTAATAATTGAATAAATTAATAAATTTAGATTTAATAATTTAATAGGTATAATTATTGTTTACATGATTTTAACAAATTAAATATATTATTGTAATTTATAAAGAGTATTATGAATGTTGTATCAACAAAACTAAATCTAAAAATTTCCTTTATAAAACATAATAGAAAATTTATATATATTCTATAATTTATATTTAAATATTAATATATATAACCTATATTTTATATATAAAAGATGAAATTTACATTTATAATTATAACCTATATTTATCATTTGGTGAATTTGAAGCTATGAGAATGAGAAACAAACAAATTATTACTAAAAATGATAATGAAACATAACTTGTCTTTTACTTAATTTAAATGTTAATGAAAATAACCAAGACTAGGGTATGTTAGATGGAGTTTAAGTTTTCAATTTAAATGTTTTTAAATAAATAAATAGTATTTTTATAGAACCTCAAGAAAAGCTAGCTAAAATTCTATATAGTCAAAGAAGATAGTATTTTTAATCTGATGCTGAATCAAACACAATATTATCTGGCAACACATGCAGCAAACCAGTTGAAGTGCAGCAAACCCAGCTAAAGTGCAGTTACAAGATTTCATTATCTTTGTTTCGACAAAACATTGAGAAATCGATGGCTAAGTAATGGAATCAATTTCATGGCTAGGTAATTTTGTCGTAATTTTTTTTTCTTTTCTATTACAATTTTGTGATAAAAAGTATCATATTTTTATAACTTCTTTCTTATAGCAACTACTCGTAACAACTGTAGAGACATTTCCACCTCATGGCTCTTGTTTTTTTTTATACTTTAATTATCGCATAATGAGTTAGGTTGTCTCTAAATCTCGTATGGAACTATGTGTTAGTCCAAATAAAGTTTACACTCAACGTTCCTCCATATTGTTTATTGTGTATATGAGTAGAGTAAAGTCATTTTTTATGTGTTGTAAGTCATGTTTTATAGGTCTTGTGGAACACTTTTCTGAAAAGTGTTTGGAAGTTTATTACTCGTGATGGTTTATGGGTAAGCATTGTAACTAGAATAAATTAATTAATTGAGTAATTAATAAAATAATGAAATAAAATAAAATAAAATTTTTTTATTATATTATTTTATTTTATTTTTCTAAATTTTATTTTCAAATATTTTTTTTATAATTTTTATAATTAATGACTAGCTTTTATAATTAGTGGCTAGTTTATAATTAACAATAAGTTTTTAATTTTTTATTTATACTCTATTGACCTCTTCTTTTTTATTGTGCCATAGCTTCAAATGATCCTGATGATGGGTGGAGGGTCCACCCGAAATGTGTCGATCACTTCTAAATTTCTACGTAGTGCAAATCCATAAGCTTGCACATAACAACATATATTCACTATCAATTCTTGATTGGATCAGGAAGGAGAATAAAAATAGACGAACCATATCATTATGTTGGAAATCTGTTATTCATGTTTTTCATATCATCAGTTTTGGTCTTACTTTGAAGGTTGGAAATTGAACCTCTATTTGTCTACGAGAAGATCCATGGCTTGGATGTAGTTACATATATATTTTGCTAGAACATATGCTTATGTATCTTAAAGAAAATGGTTTTTTCAATATACAAACTTTTACAGATGATAGTATGTCATTGGTTAGAGGGAAGGGATGGAGATCAACGGTATCTATGGGATTTACTGGAAATGATCGAACTATGTGGAACGAGTATTTAGGAAACTTAATCAAGTGCAATATTAAGATTAAAGGTGGTGAAGATTCTTTGGTTTGGATGCATTCTACTTTGGGTTCATATTATCCAAAATCTGGCTATCAATATTTAATTGAGGATAAGGTGAGTTTTGAGAAGGTCTGGTGGTGGAAGTTGGTGTGGTAATACCATTGTCCTCTTAAAACTAAAATATTTATGTGGGTTCTAATTTCAAAAAAGGTACTAACTTGGGATGTGTTGAAAAGAAAAAAATTAGAAGGCTCGGATGTTGCTATCTTTGCAAATGTGATGAAGAGGATTGTTGTTACCTGTTCTTTTTCCAGATCTGTATGGGATGATGTTGAAAATATAATTAAGATAAGGAATATTTGGCATGGAGAAACAGTTGAGGAATGTCTCAATAACTAGAATTCTAACAATTTACTATATTCATACAGAGCGCTTCCTTTCATTGTGTTATGGGGAATATGGATACCTCGAAATTTCGTATGCTTTGATGAAAAATCCTATATTCCAATTCAAGTTACAACTCAAAGTCTGTGTATTTTGCATTATTTTCCTCAAGAACAACATTAGATTAAGATGTGTCAAGATGCGTCAAGTTATAGAGGAAGTCTTCGATGAAACTAGTCCATGTGCTTATTTTGATGGTGTAGCTAGTGGTGATCCGAAGAGAGGCATAGCTGGTGGTATTCTATATATTTCTAAAATGCACAGTATTAGTTTTAAAGCTGGTTTGGGCCTTGGAACTAACAATTTTGTTGAGATTGGTGCTATTCGTCTTTTACTTTGGCTTGCTTATGAGTATCATATTAATTATCTTCAATTTTTTTAGAGATTCTCTGGTTGTCATTAAACGGGTTAATGAGGACAATAGGATACATGCTATTCGATTGATTCTTTTGCTGGAAGAGACTCTAAGATTAAAAAATTTGGTAAATAATGTATATCAAGCATATTTATCATGAAAGAAATTCTAAAGCTGATAGTTTGGCAAAAGCAGGAACAAATTTGGATGATGGAAATAGATTATCAACGAAAAAGAAGATTATGATTCCATATTGATTATTAAATTTTTTATGCAGTATGTTGATAAGACATATGCAGAGAGCCCTTTTACAAAAGACAAATTTTGAAGAAAGTTTACCTATGTTACTAATTCCTTTCTTGAAATGGAATGAGGAGAATATAAGATTTTGACTTAACATACATATGTATTGACTAGCTCAAGTGTTGTTTTCATTGAGCATGAATTGATAAACCTTTTGATTTAGGAAAATGGATGTTTATGAAAAGCTTATAAGCTGAAGTATATGTTTTATCAAGTGTTTTTTTTTATAAACCTTTTTAGGAAAAGTGATTTTTTTGTTATATGAATCATATAAGAATGTATCTATGAACATGCCTTATTTTGAAAGGTGAATATTACTTGTGAATGCACATGAATTGATCATAAAAGCATTTGAAGAATATACCGATATTTTAAATAAAGTTATGAATTTTTCTAGTGGAGAAAAAAGATGTAAAACAAAATGTAAGAAACAATTTAAACTTAATTAATTGATAAAAAATCTTTAAATTAAAAAGATGATTTATAGCTGTATGTTAAAAGGATGAAATATATATAATGTATATATACAAGTTATATAAAAAAATAGCAATAGCGTGGAAGTTAAATTTTTATATATAAGAGAAACCAAATAAAGTATATATATATATATAGAGAAAAGATTGCTAAATGATCACTAAGAAGCTTTTGGTTTCTTATTTTATGTATGAAATCATGAGTAATTTTTAGTTGTTTATTGTCTTGTTAGTTTTTACTTGATTTAATCAACATATATTATACGACATTTTTTTAATGTTGAATATTCAACTATTTGTTATGGTTATATTATTTTTAGTTAATTAATATTGATTATTTTAACATTTCAACAGCTTTTTATTAAGTGTTAAGGGATCAAATCTTTTGAGGTGTAAACCTCTTTTAAAGTGTTAAACTTGAGGAAAAGTTTTTACCTCGACACAATTTAGTAAGACCATAGTTAAGATGGTTTTTTTCAATAAGTTAAATGGTTGATATAGCATGCTTCTTATTAATAAAGATTAATATGTCTAAAATAACTACCAATTGATCAAATTTGTGCATACGCTGATATCATTTTATTTTATGCACAATTTCTATATTGAAACATTTCTAAGCTTATATTAAAATATTTTTAAAAGGTAGGTATAAGCAATTTTGCTACTAATTTCACTTGTACAACATGAGTGGGCCTAATGGTTAAGAACATGTATTTCCTCTTAAGAGATTACGAGTTCAAATCCAGAGGAAGTAGTGTATACACATCTCTTTAAATTTTAATAGTTAAATCATGGTGTACGCAAAGAAAGATCTCATACACTAAATTGGTGTCTGACTTGACGTAATAATATTTTAATAAAATAATAATAATAAATATAATTTATGTATTATACATAGTTGATTAAATAAATATGACTTATGTGATATGACATAATGAATGAATCTGTAATAAAATGTTACCTCTAATATTATAATAATCATAATAAATCTAAAGTTTTAGTTTTAATTTGATACCCAAAGATTTTTAGCAATTATATCATTACGAAATATATAACTAATTATAATAACAAGTAAGATTCATGTGCAATTATATCATATGAAATATATAACTAATTATAACAAGTAAGATTCATGAGTTGGAAAATATGTCGTTGATATGTGATATTAAATATTAGTAATATAATTTTAGAGAGATATTTTTCCATTTTTGATATTAAAATATATAAAATCATGGTATATTGAAATTTAGAGTTATCTCAATTTTAATTAATTTTGAAGATGAACATGTTATATTTTGGGATAAAATGTTTAGAATTTCAAGTTAAGATATGTAATAACGTTCTTTAAAAAGAAAATATTTTAATTTTATTTAAACATTAATTATTATTATTATTTCTATGAAAAATAGTTATCATTCCCATTTTTTATCTTTTTATTTTATTTTATAACTTTATGCTATATTTTTTCAAATGTTTCATAGTTGTGAACTATAGTTTTGTATTTAGATTTCTAGACTAAGAATGGAGTGCCAATTCTTATTGAAAGTAAAACTCTGGGATGCATGAAGTTGCTTCATTCTTCTCAGTTGTGTTAAATTTACCATTAATTCCTTTGAGGGGGAAGGCTTAGTGGTTTTGTTTTCTTCTCTAATTTTCGAGAGAATATTTGATTCGTCAATTAATACTTTTCGATAGCCATTACTAACCCTTTCTAATCATGATGTTAGTTTATTTTCCGCAAGTTGATCATCTATATCATATGAAGACGGTTGTTGACAAGATTGCTAGTGTTTTGGTTTGCGGATTTTTTCCTTTTTTCATTCTTGATTGAGCCCATGCTTGGGAATAAGAATCCTAAAGACGTTATGTTTGTTCCTGGAATTTACACCAAAGATTTATATTTTCATAAAGAACATGATCCCATCTAAATATTTACTTATATGGTAAGTTTTTTGTTTGGTAGTCCCTTGTTGATATTGATCTCAACACATATCTAGGCATATGTATGGAGGTCCAACTTAATTCGCTCAAGATCTATTACTATGTGTCCACCCAAAGTATTTGTGCAAAACTAATAAATGCCAAAAATGTAGATGCATATTTGGAAGGAAAAACCAAATGCACATCTTAGTAACAAAAATAATGTCAGGGTCCAAATTTGGGAACCATGGAGTAACAAAAAGACCTAGTCTTCCCCAAAACCAAGAACAATCCTATTTTTTTTTAATGATTATAAACAATGTTGTAGAACTTGCCAATAAAGAAACCTTTGGAAAATAGTTATACCTCATAGTGCTTCATCCAATTCAAAATAAATCCATTGGTTGAAGTTAGATGTGAAAGGCCAAAAGTCGTTAAATTTGTGAATGATAGAAGATAATGTATAAAATGAGAGGAGATATGCAACCTCCATCTTAGAAACCTCCAAACTTGGCATCACTTCTGATTTCTTCAGTATATACACACTTAGCATATCCATGAAATGTTAATGCTTGAGCAAAATCGAGATGCTTGAACTTTAAAACCGTTATTGATCAATTTCAGCACATATGATTCTCATAAATCAACCACATATAAATTGACAACATATATATCAACCAAATATATCATCCATATATAAATCCCATGAATAAGTCAGCCACATAAAACAATCACCATAAGAGACAAGGTATGCCTTGGGAAAACCATCCAAACAAAGAGAATGAAAAACCCAACAATTCTTTGGGTATTATAGATAGTTTTGTAGAGAATTATTTACAACAGATAAACATATTTCCTGATAAGAGAGATCAACACAACAATATAGAAGAGAGATCCAATGCAACCCTTTAGAAACAATTGTGATGAACTTGCCATATACCTCGCATATTAATAACAAGCCAAAACACCCTCCCATGCAAGAATAACAAATGGGCTCAACATAACTTTGAATTTAACTGGAGAAACACTAATATAAGTGCATGTAATTATCCCCATGCAAAAATTAGTGCCCTAACTACACTAATGTCAAGTCTTAGTCTTCAGAATCTTCTCCATACACAATACATTCACCCTCCTTCCATAATTATATTTTAACTCGATGTTCATTGACTTGAACTAAATGTGGACTTACAGAACTGAATGTCAACTGACTTGAATTGAGTGTCAGCTGACTTGAACTGAGTGTCAGCTGACATGAATTGAGTGTCAACTGACTTGCACTGAATGTTAATTGATTTGAACTGAATGTTTTTTTTAAAACATAAATGGTTATATATTGAAAGAGCAGTGGTATAACCATTGTAGAAAAAACCACAGGTTTGGGTGCCCTTATGGAAGCAACAAATTTAGGTGCCCTTATGGTAGTGGCAATCTTAAGTCCAAAATCAACCCATATTGTTCGATTTTTACATGTTGAAACTATGAGAAATACTAAGACTAGATACTAAAAACGACTATGAACAGTAACAACCAAAACAAAAACCAGAGAGTACTTGCATTAGTGCGCCTTTCCACCATGACGAGAGGAGGAGCCAGAATCTGCCGCTACCTCCAGCTTAACCACCTTCAGCTCCAGTTTTTCCAACTTGATTTCCAATTCTGCAAGGAGCTTTGTGAACACTTTTTCAGTTTGCTTGATCGAGAGATTGATTTCTTTCCTTAGCTGGGCCAAATCCTTATCGACATTTTCCAGTCGACGCCCTCCTTATGTATCCATTCTGTTCAATAAGCGATTCATTCTCCTCATTTCATTTCTAATATCCCTGATATCATCTTCCACATGCAGAGCTAGAGGGGAGGAGCAGTGGACTCCGAAGACGTGTCCATGGGAGAGAAAATGAACAGAATTCTACGGGAAAGACAAAGCCATCCACCACCTTGCTTAATACAATGCTCATCGCTCATCATCATTCTAGTTGATGCGGAAGGATGAAATATCTCCAGACTGCACCGAGAGACGGGGTTCGAAGCATGCCAGAGCGGGATGACAGAGGAAAGAATGGACAAGAGCCTTAACCGTAAGTATGAAACCCTTCGTCTTTTAATGCTACGCATGCCACATGCATATACCCATGCACCATCACATGGCACCATTGAATTCCATGGGAGAGGGAGGAACTCTCCACGTGTTGATCGAAAGCCCACGTAGTAGACCCCAGAGAGGGTCCCAAGGGAAAGGGAGAAGGCCATATGAGAAAGCATAGGATTGGGGGCTATGGGATAGGGTAGTAGGACCTCGTTGTGTTCAAAAAGAGGATTCCTTTGTCTAAGATGGATGCAAGTTTTGTAGCTAAGTCAGCCAAAGAATTATGTTTCCTGAGAATATGAAAAAATTTGATCCTGGAAGAAGGAGACGACACTTTGAATTTTCCTTAAAAGGTGACGAATAGTCATCTTCGTGGGAGGGATGCTTGTCGCAAGAGCCTGGATAACAAGTCTAGAGTCTCCAATAAAAACAATGTTTTTAATATATTGAGCTTTGGAAAGTTGAAGGCCTTGCCATAGGGCCAGAGCTTTGGACACATTGTTTGATTCGAGTCCAAGGCGCCAAGAGTAAGACATTTCCTGTTTTCCTTTCGGGGTAATGAGAACCCCTCCCCCCCTGTCTCCCAGGGGCTCCCTTTAGAGGAACCATCAAAGAAAAGAATGCTTCTATGTAGGTCTATCATCCACCTGTTGAATTCAGGGTCCTCAAGCCTTATCTCCCATGAGCCTGCTTTCTTTCGGGCCGTCAAGGAACCATTAGGTAAATCAGACGAAGACTATGAAGCCACACTTCCTTGGAAGGGGTGAGAGGAAAGCCAGAGGAGTCACACCAAATGGAGCTTAGACAGTCCCCCAAAATTCCTGAAACCTTGGAATCCATCTTCTTAGCTTGATTGTCCTTCCCCTTAAAAATTCGTGAGTTCCTTTTGAGCCAGAGCTTCCACAAAACGAACTTTGGGAGTGTCATCCAACAAGCTTTTAGCATCCCATTCTTTAAGCTGGAAAACGAAGAAATAGAGGCCCATTCAATAAGGAGAGAGTGAATATTGTGAGGAATAAGGATTGAACCGACTTTACCAGGGAGAGAAAGATTCCAGGATTCCTTAGCAAAAGGGCACGAGAGCAACAAATGTTCAGCATATTCTTTAGAATTAAGATAGAGCAGACACCTGGTTGGGAATTCCCAACCTTTCTTCTTTAAGTTGTCACCAGTCAGGATCCTATTATGAGCCAAAGTCCAAATGAAAAAGTCTACTTTGGGAAGACTTTTCATTTTCCAGACATTCTTCCAGATAGTAAAGTTGTCAGGGGCATGCAGATTGAAGATGGCGTTATAACATACTAAGGTGGTATAGGATCCAGTTTTATTCCCCCACCCTCTAGAGTCTTTGGTTCTCTTTGAAATCAGGGACTTCCCTCGTAGCTGGGAGATTAGGGAGATTTTTTCATCCTCAAGATGCGAAGGACAGGTAATATTCCAGCCTTTCCAGGTATTATTACTGTCAGTGTCCCAGTCAAAGATGTTCCAAAGGGTGGTGATATTTTGACTGTGAAGACAGTCTTTCAGCGGGGTTGTGCCAGGGCTCTGGCCAATCGACAACTTCCCCATAATGGAGTCTTCCCAAATTTTGACATGTTTCTCATTCTTGGGGATCCAATGTAACCTGGAAGAGAGAAGACCCATGGATTTTAAACAGATAGCAAAGATAGCAGAACATTTTATTACCACTGGAGGAGTGTCAAGGCATCTCAGTCGAGACCCAATGAAGTATTTTTTCTAGAGAGCTCTTTTACACCAGGTTGATTTCCCTATGACGATTTTCTAGAGGATTTTTGCAACAAGGGAGAGATTTTGGATTCTAAGATATCTTATTTGAAGACCTCCTTTCAGCAAAGGTTTTGAAATTCCCCCATACTTATAAGCGATAACTTTTTCTTGGTCTACTTTCCCCCATTCCAGAGGAAATTGCTTAGAATTTTTTCAATAAGAGCAATAATTCCTTTCGGGGCCAGGAGGATGGAGCAATGATAAATGGGAATGCTGGATAAAACAACTTTGATTAGCACCATCTTCTATGCTGTATTGAGCCAGGAGGATCCGCATGAGTTAATTATGGTCTTGATTTTGTCGACAATAGGAATCCAACTGGAAGATTTTGGAGAAGACTTGAAGATGGGAACTCCTAAGTAGTTGAAGGACTCCCACTAAGTATTCTCCTCAATTTTGAGGAGTATAGTAATTTCCAACATATCTCTGGGAGTGTAGTTCCACTCGTAGATCTGAATTTTTGCATAAATGATCTTACTTCCTGAGGCTTCTTGGTAAAGGTCAAGCTCAAACTTGAAACTCCTAGCTGATTGAACACTTGCTCCTCCAAGGAGGATCATGTCATTAGTGAACTGGGCATAATTAATGTCCTTGATTCCATGAGAAATGTAGAGCCCAATGAGGTTGTTGTTCCGTTGACTTTGAGTCAACTAAAATATTAACACTGAAGCTTGAATGGCATAGAGAAGAGGAGACAGAGGGAACCCTTGACAAAGATCCATAAAATCTTGAAAAAAGCCAGAAGCTCGACTGTTGACCAATGGAGTGATCCAAGTGTTGCTGATGCAGGCTTGGAACCAATTAATAAAGAGAGGACCAAAGCCAAATATGCGAAGAACCTGAAACAAAAACTCATGATGAACTCTATCAAAAACACCGACAAGATCCAATTTGACAATCATACCTTTTTCCTTGCCCGGAACACTGGAGTGAATGGATTCTTGAAAAAGAATGATATTGTCCTCAATATGCCATTTAATGAAACCTCCTTGATTCTCAGGGATAATGGAGGGGAGCACTCCTTTGATTCGATTGGCAATGATCTTGGCAATAATTTTATAGCCAATATTGCAAAGGGAAATAGGCCTGAACTGCTCAAATGAGGTGGCCCATTTCTCTTTAGGGATAAGGGAAAGGAAGGCGGAGTTGGTGTTGCCCCGAATTTTGTTGCAAGTCTTAGATTTTAGAACCAGCTTGTAAAGGTCATTCTTAACAATCTTCCAGTAGGTTTTGATGAATGTGGTCGGGAAACCGTCCGGCCTACGAGATTTGTCAGGATGCATACTTGAAAGGGATTTTCTAATTTATTTTTTGGAGATGGAAATAATCAAGGTCTCATTAGTAGCACCACTAACCGAAGGGGCAATCAGGTTGAGAATTGGGGAGGGGTGAAGCAAACCAAGCGGGTTGTCTTCACTATAGATGTTTTTAAAGTAATAATGAGAAATATGCTTAATCTCTTCAAATTCTTGAACCATTTGACCTTGAATTTGGATTTCTTTCACCATCTTGAAGTGCTTGCAGCCTTCAACTTGCTTGTGGAAGAAGCTGGTGTTCTTGTCACCAGCAAGGAGCCAGAGAGTTCTCGCTTTCTTCCTCCAGTATTATTCCTCTGTTCTGCAAGAAGCATGATGGACTCGAGGAAATAGAGGTTTCCTTTTCCAAACTGTCAACATCCATAGGATGGACTTCTTGCCATCTCTGGAGCTGATCCAAGTTTTGTTGGGATTCAATTCTTTGAAGGGCTGAGGATTTCAGATTTTTTTCCCAAGCCTTGAGAGCCACCTTCATCCTCCTTAATTTTTATTCCCAGATATAGAAGGGGGATCCTGTAACCGGCATGTCCCATACTATTTGAACAAGGTCAATAAACCATTCCTCCTTAATACAAAGTAGGCTAAAGTGAAAGGGGATGGGGCCAAGATTTTTCTCCTCCAGAAGTTCCAATTGAATAAGTTTTTGGTCTAACATACTAAAAGGCAAGATGGCTGAATCATCCCTAAACTAAGAAGGAGCAGAGAATGCTAGACCAGGAACATGTCGAGCCTATTTGTGATATGACCAGGTGCAAGCCTTCTATTGGACCAACTGTAAAGTCCCCTAGCCGGTTTAATATCTTCAAGATCCAATTTGGTCATTAAGTCTTCCACTGTTTCGAGGATCTCTCACAATAGACCCTCCCTTTTTCTCTTTGATAGAAAGAGTGATTTTGAGGTCACCGACCAGAATGAGATTCTCGGTTTGGAGGGAGTTTAGCATGACCTGAATACTCTACCAACAATATTTATTTTCAGAATACAAAGCATGGATATAGATGTTAAGGATACTTACCAAGTGACCGGAGTCCTTATGATGAAGACTTGAGAAGATCCAGTGCACGCTAGTTTGGGAGTGGACGAGGTCGAAGGTGGAATTTTTCTAGAGTGTACCCAACCCTATAGAAGCCCCCCTAGCTCTTACTGCTAAACCTTCGCTATTTCTCCAGAAATACTGGGTAGCTTGGAGGAAATCCACATCCTCCAATTTCGCCTCCTGGACCAAAAGGACGTCGGGATTGGATATCCAAATGAGGTCGTTCATTGCTTCAGTATTTTTATTGCTCCCTAATCCCCTACAGTTCCAGGAGACCACCTTCATTATTTACCTTTTGAAGGGTGGGAGGCCCCTTTTGAGGCCTGTCCTTTTTGCCTGGCAAATATGGGATTCATCATGGCCTTGAGCATTGATTGGGATCTAATAAGTTTGTCTCCGTACATGGCTTCTTCTCTCCACTCCTTTTTGGTTTCCGTCTTCTTTTAGTCTTTGTTTGTGTGAATTGAGATAGATTTATTTCTCCTTCTTCCTCTTCTGTTTCTTCTCATTCTGATTCAGGGTTCTTAGGATTAGATTGGCCTGGGGAGAACTGAGGATCTAAGGTGCCATCCCCAACAAATCCAGGGCTAGTGGCAGCCTGATTTTTACCCAGATCTTCTTCCACATGAATTGTTTCCACATTAGATCGGATTTCTTCCGTGTTGTTCTACAGCTCCGCGAACCTATTTCCTACCTCTGCTTGAGGTTTTTGTGTCATGTCTTCCTTCCTGGGTATTGACAGCCCTATATTCTTTGTCTCTTTTTTATTAGCTTGCTTAGGATTTGCTTTGGTTCTCTTAGCATGGGTCCAACCTTCATCTGCTTCTCTTTATGTTTGTTCTAATGATAATTTTGGGTAGTTCTTCTGAAATTGCCCATAGTCATGACAATGACAACATTTAAATGGTAATTGCTTGTAGTCTAGATTTTGGAAATGGTGCCAATCTCCTACCGTCAGCTTGATGGCCTCTGGAAGACCAACTTCAAGATCAACTTGCACATAGATTCTGGCACAAGAATATTTTTCTTTGGGATTAGCTTTGTCGATGTATTTTTCGAGCTTGTTCCCAATGGCTTGTAGGGAGGATGGAATCCAACAATGGATCGATAGATTTGGGAGGAAGACCCAGACCGGAACAACCTTAGGGACGGCCACATCCGGGTCAAAATCCAGAGTCCATCTGTTAAGGTAAAGGCCTTGGGGGCACATGAAGTAAGGGCCATTACAAAAAATCAGATCCCGACCATCCTTGGAAATGAACTCAAAGAGAAAAAACCCTCGTCCAACCGCACAGTAGGTAACACTATTTGCAATCAAAGAATGCTAGTTTTTCTGGATCCAGTTATCAGTGGAATTGGGAGAGGACTAGATCCCTGTAAAATGTCCCACCAAAGCTCGATATTCCATAGAAACTGCAATGTGCATGGGATGCTGCGGCGACAGATCGATAGTAGGGATCTCATCAATATTTTTAACAAATTTTGGAACAGGAGCCGCATCGGTTGTAAGGTTTCATCTCGAGATCAACCTACAAAAATCTTTTGCATATTCTGAAGAGGGAGGCGTGAGTCCGACACCTTCAGCATCCATGCTCATGATTGAGTTAGGCGGCAGCCCAGACCTCAATCCGATCAATTCGACATGCTCAACTGATCAAACCCTAGCCGCAAGAGATTAGTGGATTTGAACTGAATGTTAATGAACTGAGATGAATGTTAATTAATTGAAAAGAACTCAATCATTAACTAACTGTTGATCACTTAGTTAATAGACTAACTTAAGTGCTTCACCCTTAGCACCATCACTGCTTCACTCTTAGTGCCATCAGTGTTTCACTATTGGTTCCATCTATACAAATCATTTTATTTACTTTTTTTTTTTTAATCTTTGCATGGATCACTTAGATTTTTCTTATTTTAACTGATATATTCTTTATTTACAATTGAGGCTTAACTACGTCCTTCGTAATTCGAGTTCACTTGGAGGAATGCATGGGAAATTTGAATCCTTCCTCTCTCTATGCTTTATTTCTTTATCATTTATCATTTACTGCATGGTCCAAATGTGTATTTATTTATCCATTTTATCATATCATACTCAGAAGAATTGTCACACGTACTCTTGATCATATATATTAACCTGGACCATATAGTCATATGCTAAAGTAATTCACTCTAGAGGCGATCATCTTCTAGAGGAGACTTAATACCTTTATCCATCTCGGATGTCCATGGTTAGTAATACATCACATAATATAACCACTTTACCAAGTAAAGTATGCCACCTCAATAAATGAGGATATTGGTAGGACTTGATATTACTCACAAGTCTACTATCTTGATATTACTCACAAGACTCGTCTTGATATTAATCATAAGCTCATCTCCATAACTTGGAGGTCCATCTCATAGGGTACCTTCTATGAGAATACTTGACTTGATATTACTCACAAGTCTAGTCTTGATATTACTCACAATACTTAGCTTGATACTACTCATAATATCTACAATACGCCATCACTACCTCAATCATATGAGGATACTTAGGAATTGATATGACTCACAAGTCCAACTTGATATTACTCACAAGTCTAGAGAATGACTCCTAATGATGTACAATCAACACTCCCTCTCGGCAAGGGAAACATTCTATTCTCTACTAGAAATTTCCTGCCATGCCAACCTATATCAAAAGTATCTCGACTTCGTCACTGAGAGAGGCTTGTACACAAATTGCAATCTACTCATCAGTAGTTATGTATTGAAATTCTACATACATGACCATGACTTCGATGAAGTGATTCTTAATCTTAATGTGTTTTATCATAACACACAGGGTTTTTCAGAAATATTGACTATTAACACCGAATAAATCTAGGCTCAAGTCTTTCACCCTAGTAGGTAGCTCCCTAAGCCAAACTACTCCTCAACAAGTAGTACTATCTGCAATACAATTTGCTTAGTACTAGTTAAAATACACCTTGCTTATGTAGTACTAACTTCTCTTTAGATTTTGTAGTACTAGACACGACACGCATAGCTTATATCAAGCTAAAACACCAGTTGGATAACACAATAGGTCTACCATGTATCGAATACTTCGATACAATAAATATCCTATTCTAATGTATCTCAAAGGTACTCAAACATATGCTTATACATAAGCATAAAAATACAATAGGTCTACTAGGTACTTTAAGAGACAAATCAACTACTTATACATTGTAGCACCATCTGGATTTGATCCAGAGTACACTTTCTCTAAATTGGAAAACATGGATTTCACATCCATCATATACAACTTTATACATCAAATGTGTAAACTCATGCAGAAATACAATCTCATTTTTTGTCTTTCAATCTTTAACATTTGTTGACTTCTAGAATCTTTTGTCATCTAGAGAAGTTCCTTATGAGCTTACCATTCTATGCGATGTTGTTTAAGGCCTGACCACTTTCTCAGTTATTCTTCTTTTTATACTGCAATACCCCACCTACCTCCCTAAGAAGTTTAACTATTCTATGACAATCCAGACTATAACTCTTATTGAGTATCAATAGTCTCTGAGAAATTGACCATGTCTCTGCTCATGTGGATTCTCTCCATAAGGTATCACATCCTGAAGCTTCCTGAGTCATGTACCATGACTAACTGGTGGGGACTTTATCCGCTTCCTCTTGTGAAGACACATCAATACTCCCTCTTCAACTAGAGGAGTTTTTTTGTACTATACCTGTTATTCAACCAAGTCCCAAAGATAACATACAAATAGCAGAAATAGACCAAAAGAGAGTAATCCACGCCTTAATAATGAATAATAAAGAAAAATAACAATCCTCTTTGAGGGAGGAACCTCCTCACACAATGTAGTTGTGTACCCAAGACAAGACAATATACAATGCTTGTTCAAATGAAAATATATCCTTCCTATATATAGGAGACAAAGGTGTACAATAAAAACTAATATACCCAAGCCTACATCAATAATATGTAATACACCACCATATAGGGGGTAAAGTTCCACACTATAGGGGGGACTGTGCCCAACATTTAGGGCTTAACATGCTCCTACCCTTCAGACAAGCATTGTCCTCGACGCTTGGGTAGTTGTGGATGCATCTGTATGAAGGCATCATCTTCCCATGTTGATTTTGAAACTAGTAAGTTCTTCCACTTGATGAGGTACTCAATAATAGCTTGATTTCGTAGTTGTTTGGTCCTTTTTTCGATGATTTGGTCAAGTTCCCATATGAGTTTTGCTTCTTCAAAAATAATTTGACGATGATGTTGATCTTCCTGTAGTTTCATCTTGTTTTCTGACATCGTTGGGATTTGGAGAACTGCTTGCTGGTGCTCTATGTGATCTGCCACTGCCTAGACTATAGATTTTCTAGTCACTTCTTTGACCATCTGCTCCATTTTATTCTTCAGTCCATAGGGGTATTTGTAAGGTCTGATGATCGAAGGAACACTTTCTAGATTTTAGTTAATAGCATTGTCCAAATCTCGAATAGGTGGATGACGTATTGGAATATCTTCAAATAACTTAGAAGGATTTTTAAGGACCCTTTGGATATCTAGTGAAATAGGAGCCTTACATGTTTGAACATCTAGTGCGTATAATTATGTATTTACACCATGTTTTCCTTTCTTTAACAATGTTTTCATACCATTAAATATTTTGGGCCTCTTTTCTTATGATACCATTTAACACAAATTCTTTTCCTTTCCAGGAAAATTCCAGGAAAAGCTTCTGAAAATTAAAATCCATTGTTACCATTGAACTCCTAATACACCATCAACAACCCCCATTGGGATATTAATCATGGGACTATTCAATACATATTCACCCATAGTAAGATTGATATTATGACATTTCCCCGAACAATTGATGGTTCCTCCATCTGCAATCATTAGTTGAAATTTTGGTGTTGGATATACAAAGAAATTTAGATATTTGTCTACTTTACAGTGAATTAAATTATGAGTACTATCCGAATCAATCAACACTATTACCTTTTTATTTTTGATATATCCTTCGATCTTGAGAGTTTTAGGAGTGTTAATTCCAACCAAAGCATGAAAACATATGGTGGGGGTAATCACTTCTAGTTCATCCCCTTGTGGTTGTTCCTGCTCTTTTTGTTCTTCCTCGTCACATTCTATGTATACGAGTTCCTTTTCTCTACACTTATTTCACTTACTATACTTGTTGTCACAATTAAAGCATAGAAATTTCGATCTTCTTTCCTCTAGTTGTTGAGGTGGCAACCTCTGAGGTTGGTTAGAAGGAACATCATTCTCTCTGTATGTGTTGGAAGTGGAATTTCTAGCAATCATAGCCATATTTTTACTTTCAACCTTCCTTGCCATCATGAAAGCCTTTTCTAGGGATTATGGTTCAAAGAGACACACCTCATGCTGAATGTTATCCTTTAAGGTTCCAATAAAGAGATCTAACAAATTTTCCTCTGAAATATTCTTCACTCTAAGACTTAGATGCTGAAATTGCTTGATGTGCTATGTAATTGGACCTCTTTGCTTGAGATTTACTAACTGTCTAAAGAAGGTGTTGCTATTTATATCCCCATAATGTGCAATCAGTTCTTCTATGAATATAAACCAAGAGATAATAGGGTCTTTTTTACGGTCACAAAGTCATTGGTACCATACAAATTGATCAGGTTCTAAATATAAGGATGCAATAGTTACCTTTTACAAAGTGGGCACCTGGTGTAGATCAAATAATTACTCCATCTGAAAAATCCATGTGATTGGATCCTCGCCATCAAAATTTCTCATGTAAATATTGGGTATAAAGTAGTTCCTTGGACCTGAATTGAACCGATGATGTTGTAGTGAACCATCAAATTTTGAGGACTCCAAATTCCTACTCTCCAATTGTTTTACAATTTTCTCTAGACGTGACTATAATAGGTCCTCTTTTCCCTCATCCTCTTCTTGAGTAGATACATGAGGAATAAAGCTGTGTTTTATATCCTTCATAAATTCCTTGAAGTCTTGGAGATCTTATTTTCTAGCCATCCATTTAAGATCCTCTTTATTAGCCATCCTTTTGAGAACCTCTTTACTAGCTATCTTATTTTCCAATTTAACTAAGTCATCCATTTTCACATTTCTTTTAATCATATCTTCCAATGTGGACACTCTAAAAGATATGTCTTCCATTTCATCGCATGTCAGGGATGAATCCTCTGGGGGTTTGAGTGGAGTGTGATCCTTTCCACTTCCTTTTGGTGACATTTTTAACAATAAATATATATCATACCCTAGGGTTTACCATAAATAAATCCTTCTACTCAAAGATATTCAAATGCAAAATGATGTACCTTTTCAACCCTGATTAGAAGACTGTTTTACATACGACTTGTAACTGAGGAAAAAATTGATTTTCTATTCCTCTAGGTCTAAAATTTCTATCTTTGGTACCCTGATGCATCCTCTCTCCAATGCTGCAGGTATAACCTAATTTGTATGTGCCAAAAAAATGTTACTGCAAATATCCTAAAGCTTCTCATTTTTTGCCTATCCAGAAGATTGAACTTGTACGATATGCCACATGTCTAATATTTCATTTTTATAGCTAAAAATTATACCACAGATACTCTGGTCCGTCTGATTTCATATGCAACTAGTCTCACTCAATTTGAATATCAGATGCACCAGATATGGCCTTTTTCCATAGAACACCTGTTTCAAACCCTAATTGGAAGACTGTTTTAGGACCAACTTGTAACTGAGATAAAATTTGACTTTCGATTCCTATGGGTATGAAACTTCGGCTTATGGTACCCTAACGTGTCCTATTTCCAATTACGCCATTCTAACCTAATTAGGATGTTCCAAAAACAATTATTGCAAATTTCCCAAAACTTCTTATTGTTGGCCTATCAAGAAGAGCAAACTTGTACCATATGTCACATGTCCAATATTTTATTGATCCAACTGAAGCTTCTACCATAGATACCATGATTTGCTTTCTTTCCAATGAAGCTGGTATCACTCAATTTAGATCTTGAATTCCTCATATATGACTTTTCTCCCTACAACACATGTTTTAGAATAAGTTTTGGATTAGTAAAAAACCATATATTCCTCCATAATTATCTCCGAAATTGTAATGGATCAAGACCAAAAATTTGGGATGGAGATTGTTCGACCTATGTTGGAAGTGGATTTTTAACCTTGATCTTTGAATCCTTGTATAAACAAAGTTGTAGCAAAAATTCCAAGATGACTCATTTTGCATAAGCCAGTCCCGAGGAAAGAGCTCTGATATCAAATGCTATGCATCCAAGTCCCAGAAATAACATACAAATAGTAGAAATAGACCAAAAGAGAGTAATCCATGCCTTAATAATGAATAACAAAGATAAATAACAATCCTCTTCGAGGGAGGAACTTCCTTACACAATGTACTTGTGTACTTAAGACAATACAATATACAATGCTTGCTCAAATGAAAATATCTCCTTCCTGTATGTAGGAGACAAATTTGTAAATTAACAACTAATAGACCCAATCCTACATCAATAATATCTAATACACCGCCATATAGGGGGTAAAGTGCGACACTATAAGTGAAACTGTGCCCAACATTTAGGGCTTAACAATACCAAACTTGTCCTAGACATAGGCTTAATAAGAATGCTGACAATGCTGCTCATTTGTCGATATGTACCATGTCTCAAATACAACTGACTAGGAACCTCATAAAGCTTTAGTGCTTTACAACAAGATTAATATGGATCAACATATGTGATATTTCCTCAATCATTGTACTAGTTAAAATTCATATATATTTGAATCTTTTTTCACTATCCGAGACATATTTGAGTCCACATACACTTGTACCAAGTAGGTACCACAACATATGCTTTGTTTGTACATGTCTATGTATAGAATGCAAGGCATATAATCGATCTTGGGAGCTGTGACTAATCTAGATACATCTCAACTGACTTTTGAGATATTCCAAATCTGATTTAAACTTCAGATTTATCTTCATATAGATGACCATTGACTTCCAGTTCACCATCACGAAACTCTTCAAGATCATTTCTACACATTTTCCTTACTGAGGAAAAATATTATCTGGTGACTGCCACACCTCTAATATCAAGAGTCATAACAAGATTATTGAATATTGTTCTGAGCTTCCTTTTGAATTATGAGCATCATGCAAGTGTCCTTTTTATAGGAGGTACATCAACCAATTACACTGGTTCTTCATGAGTTAGTGAATCTAGTTTCTCTCTCTCACCATCTGGATGTGAGAATCATAATTTGGGTCCTCTATCACAAAGACTTATGCTCATTTATGTCTGAATCACTTCTTTGACACATGAATGTAAATAAGATAAAATATCTTTAAGAGTCTTCACATCTCTTAGAATAGTATTAGGGCATCTATTATGTCTTCTTCCCAAGAAGCATAGGAACCTCCTGATATGTTCTCTTTCAGGATCAACTATCACAATGGCTCCACATTCATGTATTTATTTACTTGTAGGCCAGGGAATATGAATTTTACCTACAAGACAAATTATTCTCACGATTAAGAACTTTTCATAATTGAGAAATGTAATCACATGACAATTTTCAACACACTAGCAATGGTTCACACAATTATGTCCATAGATTAAATAAATGTTTCAACATAACCCCATTAATATATCATGTGATGTTTTGCATCCCTATATCAGTTCAAAAAATCATATTTTTTGAAGGAAAGCAGCGCCATATTCACATCTCATGAAGCAATCATGTAGCCCTCTATCTGATATATTATGACCAATTATGTTGTCTTATGTTCACAGCTTATGAAACAAGCATGTAGCCTTGTATCTCATGTCTTATGAAGGAAGTTTTCAGCCTTATATTAGTCCTATATAAGTATATATCAATCCTACGCATGTCTTATATCAATCCTATATCATATCACATACTATGGATTTCATGAGATCTACAACATGCTAATAACGATCTATATGATAAATCTCTATTCTTGATAACTTGGAGGTCCATCTCATAGTGTACTTTCTATTAGAATACTTGACTTGATATTACTCACAAGACTCAACTTGATATTACTCACAAGCTCTACAATACAACATGACTACCTCAATCATATGTGGATACTTAGGATTTGATATGACTAACAAGTCCAGAGAATGACTTCTGATGTTGTACAATCAACATGAAAGAGGTAGGCTATGAGGATGAGGTCACTCCATTACCCATTTCTCCTCCACACAAGTACAAAACTAACATGAAATTTTAGTCTTTTCTAATGTTGTAGACAACTAGTAGAGAGTAGTAATCAAGTTGTTTATCTTCAAACATAAGTCATTGTTAGCCCACTAGGATCCCTAGCAGGAGCTGCAATTTGTATTTTATATCTACCACATAATTGTTGGAGTTCACCCATACAAATAAGGATTCCCTTATGAGATACTTGATCATGATTAGAAAGTTGGATTCCCAAACAAGATGCTTGAAATCATGTATTTTGTCATAAACTTGTTGAATAGGCATTTTGTGAAACACTTTTCTTGTAGATATTTCATGTTGTAAACATTTCATCAAAGACTTGGCGAAATTCCCATGACAAAAGAAAAGATGGTATTTAAGCATGTCCTCAAAAGAATCAAGATAAATGCAATCTCGACTAAAAGTAGCGAGGGGGTAATCCTACAATAATGAGAAACATATCACCTTAGTTAGATCCCACCCCTCTAATCATAGCCTTTCGTCCAAGCCTCTAACTTGATTATTAGTTAATAAAAATCCCAAGGCTTCACACTAAAAAACCAATATAATTTATACTTACCCATCCTTTCTTCCGAACACATCACAAAACAATTTCTACCCAAACAACTCTTCCTATTTTAAAAAATCCTTTCCATATAAACCCATTCCCACAAGATCGATTCACTAAATATAAGAGTATATAAGTTTATCATTATCACATAAAATATTCAAGTGACCATAAAAAATATTCAAGTGACCATAAATATAAGAGTATATAAGTTTATCATTATTCACTAAATAATATAAGAGTATATAAGTTTATCATTATCACATAAAATATTCGAGTGACCAGGTTCAAGCTAAATTGTTTTCTCCATTTCATAAAAAAAAACTCAAACTCTCACCCAATATAAAAATATTGCCCCAATATACAACAAAGTTATCACTTTATTGTTCTCATTTTTCCTTTCGAATTGAAATTTATTTTTTGAACAATTTTTCCAATCGAATTGAAATTTATTTTTTGAACATTTTTTCTATCGAATTGAAATTTATCTTTTCGACATAACAATTAATTTCTTTTACATAAAAATCATATACCACAATAACAATGAATGTCAAACAAGTTTTGTCTTGTAATTGCTTCAATATTGGACCATTTCAATACGTTGATATGATAAAGATAGTCTTTTGTCTTTTGCGTTGATTCTTGATTATATTTCTATAATCTTCACACTGAACTAAGATTTAAAAAAATTCAATATAAGATATTTCAGTTGAAGTTTTTAAGATAATAATTATTATTTAATTTACTTTAAAATATTATTTTTACATTAAATAATCTTAAAAACATATTCTTAAATCATTATAAATTTTAATAAAACCAGCGTAGATCCAAATCTTAGGCTCTATCAAGCGCCGAGATGGATCAAATCTGTCGAAATGCAAACCTCTTCTTAGGTATCCATTGATTTGATTCAAACCAAAAGACACATCTTTTTATTTAAGGTCCACATATAATTTTATTATTATTAATATTTAATATTATTTATGTCCGACATATAATATTTTTTATTTTGTTAGGAACAAACATTGCATCATTTCCCCACACATGGTTTTAAAACCATATGCAAGGCCCTCCTACACTCATGGGTTGTTTAAGAGGCCTTGCACATGGTCTTAAAACCATTTGCAAGCCCCTCCTAAACCATGTACAATAAAACCATGGGTTGTTTAGAATGCCTTGCACATGGTTTTAACCATTTGCAAGGCCTTCCTAAACCATGTACAATAAAACCATGTGCAAGGCCAACAATTTTTTGGGGATAATTCAATTTTGTGTTTTTTTCTTGACCCACATATTTTTTTTTACGGATAATTAAATTTTTACTTTTTTATTGTTTTGTTAAGTAGGAAGATTACAACATCTCCCCCATATTAGATTTTTTTTGTGGCCGACATTTATTTTGACCTATTAGAAAATTTAGTTTTTATTAATAAAAATAAAGCTATGAAAGTGATATTATTTTTTATTTTGTGTTACAAAATCTCTCCGATAATATTCACTATCACTATTATTTTTTGCCAACATGTTACAAACGTTACATCACGTTACAAGATCTCTCCCATAATATTCATTATCACTATTTTTTTTGCCGACATGTTACAAACGTTACATCACGTTACAAGATCTCTCCCATAATATTCACTATCACTATTATTTTTTGCCGACATGTTAGTAACGTTACATCACGTTACAAGATCTCCCCCATACTGGGCTGTAGAGCGCCTCTTGACGCAATTAAAACCCAGCGTAGATCCAAATCCTAGGCTCTATCAAGCGTCGAGATGGATCAAATCTCTCAAGGTGCAAACCTCTTCTTAGGTATCCATTGATTTGATTCAAACCAAAAGACAAATCTTTTTATTTAAGGTCCACATATAATTTTATTATTATTAATATTTAATATTATTTATGGCCGACATATAATATTTTTTATTTTGTTAGGAACGGACATTGCATCATTTCCCAAGACATGGTTTTAAAACCATATGCAAGGCCCTCCTACAATCATGGGTTGTTTAGGAGGCCTTGCACATGGTCTTAAAACCATTTGCAAGGCCCTCCTAAACCATGTACAATAAAACCATGTGCAAGGCCAACATTTTTTTGCGGATAATTCAATTTTGTTTTTTTCTTGACCCACATATTTTTTTTACGGATAATTAAATTTTTACTTTTTTATTGTTTTGTTAGGTAGGAAGATTACAACATCTCCCCCATATTAGATTTTTTTTGTGGCTGACATTTATTTTGGCCTATAAGAAAAATTAGTTTTTATTAATAAAAATAAAGTTATGAAAATGATATTATTTTTTACTTTGTGTTACAAAATCTCTCTGATAATATTCAATATCACTATTTTTTTGCCGACATGTTACAAACTTTACATCATGTTACAAGATCTCTCCCATAATATTCACTATCACTATTATTTTTTGCCAACATGTTAGTAACGTTACATCACGTTACAAGATCTCCCCCATACTGGGATGTAGAGCGCCTCTCGACGCAATTAATATTTTAACACACTTTTATAATTATATTTATAAATAAATTTTATATATAGTAAGCAAGATGAGATCCTTTTATTATCAAACTAAAAACAAGTAATATAGTAAGTAAGATGGGATCCTTTTACAAATATTCTCTTATGCGGTTTGAAAGAATTAATGTTGCCATCATCTCCTATAAAGAATTCATGTTCACTCGGGGTCCTGCTTGGCCATGTATCTCATGCCCATTATACATAGCCGGTGAGAGAAAGCCACCCTCCAAGCTATCACATGCATCCGAGTAATATTTATGAATTTGAAATAAATATTTATATACAATTTTATAATTTAATTAAAAAAAAACTTTCAAAAGAAATATAATGCTTTAAAATTTCAACATATAAGCCTTTAAAACTTCAACACTTCACAATAATCCTTTAAAACTTCAACACTTTAGAATGTTGAATGAACATTTATAAAATAAACATTTTAAGATGGTTTAAACTCTCTCGTGTTTAAAGTATCTTAATCTTATGTGTGGGATTTAGTATGTCTTTGATAGGGGGATTTAATATGTCTTTGATAGGGAATGTATAGTACTCACTCATCTTTATTAATTTACTCCGTATAAACAATATTTGCTAAAAACCTAAAGTTTAATATAGCAATTTTGTTTTTATATTAAATTTTATTTAAAATAGATTATTTATGTGTTATTTTATTGGTTTGTTTTGTTGACGTCTACCTCGGGTTTTGGTGCCCAAGACCCTGCAGTGGACATATGTAAGCAATGTTGCATATATAATTTATTGAAAATTGGTTTTAATGGTGGGGTTGCATTGGAAACTAGACATAAATCCCAAGGATTCTTCCCTAGGCATTGAGCAACCAACGATTCAACCAATGCCTGATTTATCACACAAACATAACATGTATCCAATGTCGCAGATCTCCATGTGAGAATTCAATATGATTTTGACAAGATAACATGGAATTAAATATTACATGAGATTTGAAAGGAGTGGGAAGATCCGACCTATTCAAAAAGTATTTAGTTAGTTCACAAATGAAGGCACATTACACTGCCAGATCACAAGGAGATAGCACACATTCTTCTTCATCGAAACATTCCAAAATTTCTCTATATGCCATAATATATGTCTATGCTATTCAGTAGATGTCTTCCTAAATACATGCAATTTCAAATGGGCAGGTGGTATCGCATTGCATAGAGTTTACGAGGAAGGATAGACAACAAAATCAATAATTACTCGAGAAATCGTTTCAACAGAAAACAAAATGTATAGGCTTACAATGGCATCAATTTCATGGATGTAGACAATCGATGTCATATCCCTCCCTTGAAAGGACAACAAAAGCGTTGACCTTTCCTAACACCTAGGGGGTCAAAAGATGCATTAATTAATTAACCTAGGGAATTTTATTAAATTATTATTTAGGATGCATGTACTTGGTTTTATTTATTATAATTATTAATTAATGTACAAATAAATATGTGGAATTAAGTTGCCATGTCAGGAGGGCGCACTTGGGCAAGAAAACTTTCCTGGGAGGATAATTAGAAATCGTCAATGGACTTACAAAAGCAAGCAGACAAGAAAGAGGGAAAGTACCAAAAGCCAAGAAAAAGTAGTCGGACACAAAAGAGGCAACTCTAGGCCAAAGGAGGGTGCAATTTTCATTTAGAGGTTCAGTCACAAAAGCAAAAGGGTAGAAATTATGTCATAAGGAAAAGAAGACAACTTCGAGCCAAAGAGGGGCGCGGTTTCCATTTTGAGGTTCATCACAAAAGCAGACAGTGCATAAAAGCTGTCATAGGAAAATGTAGGAAACTCTGGGCCTAAGAAGGGTACAGTTTCTAAATTGAATGAAGGTTGATGACAGGGAAACATCTCTCTTGTATCATACATGCTATTTTCTCAAGGAGGGCTTACCATGTGGCTATGGTTAGGGTTTAGCAGGTAATAGATTGCTCAACAAGTCACCCAGGTTTATTTAAAGGCAATTGGAGCTCCATTTCTCAGTTTTGGTTGATGATTATTTTGGTGTTTATGAAGCTAAGACTTCCTTACCGAGTGTTGTGCCTCATCCTCTTGGGAGATGCGCCCCAAGGTTCCCATTCCCCTTCTTCTCTCTCTCCCCTTCTATCTTATTGTAGGTGACTTTTGTAATGCCCCATATTTTGATTAGACAACTATACGACATGATGGACCTATTATATGCTATTACTATACTTTATGATGATATTTTCTCTTGTTTATAGATGACAATATATGCTTGATTTTATTTGTGTAGATAATATGTAGAAGATATAATGTTGTATGTGGATACCACTTTCTTTATGATATGGTCGACTAAAATATTAAATGTCATGCACGCATTTGATGGATTATATTGCTTACAGATGATGATGATCAAATGGAAATATTTATGGTGTTACCATGTTTGTGTGATTACAATGTTGTGATTATCATGGGTTTCCTTTATTTCACGATGACAGTATATGTTTAAATGTTTTCATTTATAAAATGCTAAATATAGGATGTGGTACGTAGATACCATCTTATGATGTGATTGATTGAATTATTATGTGTCATATGTAGCTATGATGAACTAAAATTATTACGCAAAAAAGAAATAATGATGATGATGTGGATCAATTGATGATCGAGTGGAAATGCTTGTAATAAATGTGTATTTTTCAAAATACTAACCCACAGGGCATAGGAGCTAAGTGATAGCTCGGTATTGAATATGATGTGTGGATAAGTACTTACTTATGGAAGAAACCTTATTGACCAAACTGATGATACGACGACACATTCCGATAATCTCGATATCAACACGATATGATTTTTTGATAGGGTATAGACCCAGTATGTTGAGAGGGATGGAGGTGTTTCCCACCCTATGTTGTATGATACCCGAGGTTGTGGAAGGGCTATGATGGGTCACGCTTCCCTAGACGTGTGATGATGATGGTCGAATTCATGCTAGGGGAGGCTAGGTCCGCTATTTAGCCGACGATACCGTTCTCAGGGTCTATATGTGGCCAAGTCTGTGAAGCCGATGGCACATTTTTACTAGTAGAGGAAGGATAGGGAGGATGTGGAAGTAGGTTAGGATGGGAGGATATGTCAGCTAGTATTGTTTGGAGGTGAGTGTTATGACACCAAGATAGTAGGAATGAGTATGTTTTCCTTGAGAATAATTGATTGATTATCTATTATGAATTTAAAGTATATTGATGTTATAACTTAACTGGTTAATTATTTAAAGGTTGCTCGTGCTAAAATAATTATGTTGGATGTATGCTGATATGATTATATCTATGTGATCGTCATGTATTGTATGTATGGTTCTTCTGTGTGCACAAATGATTATTATTTTGTCAGTTAGTATATATGCATGGATGACATGATGTTTCCCTATAGTACATATATGATCTATGCATACGCTGGCCATGCACACAAACCTTGTACATGTACACTAGTATTGGTGTGATAAATTATTGTAATATTGTTCTAGAGAAGATTCAGTTGTGGGTGATTCCATAAAGGTGGGTAACACTTTTTGGCCAAATTTGGTGATGAAAACCTGATTTTTTACTCATGTGCTAGATAGAAGCCCTCGAAACACATATATGCCTTGTGAATTTCGACTTGCAGTAAGAAAACAAATTGGAGAATATTATGTTGGCTTCCCAATGAACGTTTTTAAAAAATATTCCGATGTCATTTATTGTGTGAAATTTTGCATTTAATGAACTGTGTGACCTTAAAAATTTTTAAGAAGTTAATAAGTGGCTCGTGTCCAACCCCAATAATTCAATCTTACATTAATAATTTAAAAAAATACATATATGAGCATGATCTACATAAAATACACTGTGGTCTGCATATTTTTTTGTTAATTTATTTTTCAATATACAATTATTTATTATTTTTCGAAAGTGACCACATTTGATTTCAACATCATTTTATACACATGTGTGTCCATCCCAGCTTTTTTTTCACTGTTTTGAAAAATTGAAAAACCAAAGATACCCTTTTGAAGAGGACATGTCGATGTGTGGGATGTGCATTTTTAAGAAATTTTTGGATGTGTATATTTTACCCTGCGGGTTTTTCTTTGAGCTGCTTCGAAGTTGTTGTCTGGTTTTCTAAGTGTAAGTTTTAGAACTAATTAAAAAAAACCCATATGAATGCCAAAACGCATGCATGATATCTCAATGGATAGAGGATTCGGTGACGAATCTATCGGTATGAACTCCGCTCAGTTGTGTGCCATGAATGGCAGGGTTTACGCCCCTAGAAGACACAGAGAAACATTGATTTTCCTGTAATAGTGATAAATCTCTGTTTTTCAGGCCCTCGATCGAGGTATTAAGTTCGATTGAGGTATTTAAAAATCTTGATTGAGGGTTAATTTGAAAAACCCTCGATCGAGCTTCCGATAAAACCTCGATCAAGCTTCTACCTTGATCGAAGTCTGAATTTTTAAAAAAAATGTGCGGGAATGGACTTAGGCATTGATGGCATTAGTATCATTCCAACCACCCTCCTAACCTCATTTCCCACCCGAATTCCTAAACAAAATTCTATATAAACATAAAACATACTACATAAACGTGTTACTAATTTTATCTTTCACAATTGACTATCCTCTTTGAAACAATTGTGTATTGTGTTTAGATATTGTTGTAAGTATGAATTTGGATTGTTGATCTTGATCACAATGGGAAGCAAAAAACGTCGAAGTAAAATATCTTCTGGGAATCAAAGCAACACCGAAGAAATAAGAGAGAAAGATAGAGAAAGAAAGAAGCCTANAATGGAATGATGACATCATCATTCCATTTTTTCAGGTATTTCTTGTTTTTGGGGTAGCGGGGTCCATCAAAAGTATGCCGAGTGGGTACTCGTTGGATGTCGAATTTAATTCCGCATCCAAGGAGCTCTCTCGATCGAAATTTGAGTAAAAACACATGAAGATATGTCAAAAATACAAACAAAAAAAATAGTTTTTTTTATGATAAANTTAGATGAAATTTCAACTCAAAATGGGCCTCCTAAAATGAATTAATAAAATAATAGTTAAAATAATAAAATAATATTTATTAATTTTGGAGGAAGAAAAGAAAAGAACTACTTTTTGTTTGTATTTTTGACATATCTCCCTATGTTTTTACTCAAATTTCGATCGGGAGAGCTCCTTGGATGCGGAATTAAATTCGGC
>LPNX010125624.1:54204-129845 GCA_001517045.1 Pseudotsuga menziesii | reverse complement strand
GGTATTTCAAATTTAAATCAATTTCATTGGTTAACACATGATGACATGGAATTTGAATAAAAGTTAAAAGGCCCATTTTGAGTTGAAATTTCCTCTAATTTGAAAAAAAGAGCAATCTTGAGAGGAGAAGAAGCTGCAAATCAACCTATTGTTGGAGAATTGAATGCCATCTCTAACAATATTGGTATAATTTATTTTTAAGTTATGCAATTTCATATTCATATATATAATTTCATTTTCCTAGTGATCTAGTTCATATAATTTCATATTCGTATATTCATATAATTTCATATTGTTCTAGTTCATAATTTATATATATATATATATTAAATTGTTTAGAATGTAAATATAATTTTGTAATTAATTCATAAACTTATATAAATGTTGTATGTGCATGTATGAATTCATATATATATGTATTTCAAAATTATATAATTTCATATTCACATATTCATATATTCAATTTCATATTGTTCTAGTTCATAATTTTTATATATATACATGTTAAATTGTTTAGAATTTAATTATAATTTTGTAAAATTGTAATTAATTCATAAACTTGTATACATTGTATGTGCATGTATGAATTCATATATATGTATTCATAATTGTATGTAAATTGTATAATTTCATATTCACATATTCATATTTAATTTCATATTGCATATTCTTATATGTTCAATTTCATAGTGTTCTACTTCATAATATATATATATATATATATATATATATATATATATATATGTTAAATTATTTAGAATTTAATTATAATTTTGTAATTAATTTATAAACTTATATACATTGTACATGTACATGTATGAATTCATATATATGTAAATTCATAGTTGTATGTAAATTGTATAATTTCATATATTTACATATTCATATAATTTCATATATTGCGTATTCATATATTCAATTGCATAGTGTTCTAATTCATAATTTGTATATATATATATATATATATATGTTAAATTGTTTAGAATTTAATTATAATTTTGTAAAATTGTAGTTTTGTAATTTATTCATAAACTTATATACATTGTATGTGCATGTATACATACAACCTTCTAAATCCACTTATGTGTGCATGCAAAATAATGGTGTGTGTTGTGAAAAAATTGAAAAAAATGTTTGACCACTACACTAAATTAAACATATATACAAAGCAAGTGTATTATAGTATGAGTAGTTCTAGAGTTGTCCAATGAAATTAGAGAAGGGTTGATGAATATATATAATTATATAGTGCATAATATTCTAGCATAATATCTAGTTCTAAATGAATATGCATATATAGCCTTATCATTGCACTTATTTTCTTCATCTTTTCTATAGCCTTATCTCTCCTTTCATCGATTTTAATATGATTTTAATTTCATATTCATATATGAGCATTTTCATAGTGTTCAAATTACAATTTTACATTACATTATGATAATGATGATAATTACATTACAATTACAATTACAATTACACTAAACAATTTTACAATTAAAATTACATTACATTACAATCATGTACAAATGACTAAGAATCATATGGATTTAAGCATTGACGACAATGATGATATAAAAAAAAATCAACAATTACAATTACAATCACATTAATGTGCATAAGCACCAACCTTACACCAATGGGACAGTAAGGTAGAATAAATACAAATACAATTTTACATTACATTATGATAATGATGATAATTACATGTTACAATTACAATTACAATTAAACTAAACAATTACAATTACAATTACATTACAATCATGTACAAATGACTAGGAATCATATGGATTTAAGCATTGATGACAATGATGATCTCAAAGAAAACAAACAATTACAATTAGAATCATAATTACAATTACAATCACATTACAATTTACTTAAGGTAAGGTAGAGTAGTATATTTTACTTAATAACATCCGGTTTGGGACATAAGTCTCATATGCAACAACTGTGGGAAGTACTTGGGATTTTTCGTAAAACTCATTATGAGGAGTACCATAGGAACCCTGAAGTCGCTGGCCATTGAGAGGACCTGCCAAGCGAAAAGGGCAACGACCCCTACCGAATTGCCTAGATTCCCGCCTGTGAGAAAAACCAAAGAGCTGTCGTTTGTGGCCAAGCGGTTAGCAGTTTTACCTGTGCCGTGAAGTGAGGGGTACTACCCCAATACTCAAGCCTGAGACAACCTTGGTGGCCAAGTGACTACCTTTGAACCACTAGGAAGCCGATTTAAAATGGGGTCCATATTCATCTCCAGTTACTACAATATGATAAATAAAATAAAATGTTACTCTTGAGCTTGCATTTATTTGTATTTATTCCAAGAGCTTGTATTTATTTATTGCTAGATCCTAGCCAGTCATCACATGATTGTGCACCCTCTGATTTATCAAGAGTAATTGGGAGCTTCAATGACGTTGGAATGGCTGCTAATTGTTTAAGAGGGTTGGATGATGCCACTCAAGAAGAGTTCAGGAACCTGACCCTTGATCGGACAATCAGAGAGCATGTTAGTAACATAATCAAGTTGTACTTTGAACAATAATCAATGATTACACAAGCTCAAATCCTACATGGATTGATAAAACACAAAGAATTGAAATGTGCCACAAAGTTGTTGGGTTTTAAGGATGTTAAAAATAAAAATGCACGTGAGAATGTAACAGAAAATGTAAACAATGCACTATCTGCATTTGGAAAGTCAAGAAAAACTTATATCAAAGCTGCACGTAGGGAAATTACAACTGCTATTGTGGCACGAAGCACCTCAAGAAATCGAATGGTCGCAACAATGTCAAAGTTGCTCCATGTTTCAAGAAAAACACTGCACAAATACACTAAATTTAGGGTAAAGATAGATGAAAATGATGAAGTTGCTTGTTGGAATCTTATATGCAAAGAAGCATATAAAGACAGGATGGAAGAGGGCATCAGAGAGAAGGTGACAGAGTATTCGGGCAACCATTCTCGTGCTATACCAGATCGAAAACATGTCCCGCGACAACGATCCGACAGAGGAGTTTATAAGGAGCATTGCAAGCTTGTTATGGAGATGATAGGAGTTACTTTGTTCAAGGAATTCAAAGAATCAAATCCTGGTGTCCAAATCTCATTTACCATGTCCAGTAAGTTGAAAACGTGGTATATTAGGCCGAATATGATTTGAGACACTTGTTTTTATCGATACCACGTTGAATTCCAGTTATACTATGACACATTTGTGGATTTTTGCAAAAAACATTGGGATGGTGAACCAGCTCCTCACACAGTGCGGGATTTTATTTCTATGATACTATGCAATAGGAATCCTGAAAAATGTGTGTAGGTGGGAGAAGATTCCATGAATGTGGTGATTTGGCATTATTCCATAGGAAGTTTCCTATCAGTCCAACACACCTTGGATTGTCAGATATCACAGTTAAGTGGAAGAGATATGAGTATGTCTCCATGAATCCATCATCTTCTTAACATGTTCCATCTAAGAGGATTGAATTGCTCGAGGATGATATTCCTATTTTAGACTTCATGGACAAGTTCCAAAGTCAGATTTACAAATACATTAAACACTCCCACAGGTCTAGGTGGAAAGATTTAGAATTTAATCATTCTCGTGAGGCTTTTGAGCGAGGCAAAATCCTATCGGTGGTAGACTTTGCTGAGAATTACACATTTGTTCCTTAGAGAGAGATACAAAGCAAGTATTATCACTCTGACCAGGTGTCCATCTTTGTGCATGTATTGTATAGACATGCTCATGTGAGCATTGATGGTAGGGATAACACTCCTTAGTCACGTGATGTGATCAAGGAATACCATTTTTATGTCAGTGATGATTGTGAGCATGACACGTTGTTTGTTCAAAACTGGTTTGGGTTGATTTATGATTCATTCAAAAAGAATGGGGTGTCATTTATAGAACACTGGATTTGGTCAGATGGGTGTGCGGGGCAGTTCAAATTAGCACGCTCATTTGATTGGTTGAGTTGTCTTCACAAAGAGACAGGTATTTGACACACCTGGAGATTTTTTTAAACGGGGCACCGAAAGGGTGAACATGATGGCGCAAATGCATGCATGAAATGAGCACTTCAGAGGTTTCAAATGAGTGATAGTACATCTTGACTCAATTTCTCAGCAGAAGTAGTTGATTGGTGCAAACACAATTTGGGTCACCAAGGTCATGAACAAGCAAGGCCGGTGCGCAGGTAGGAACACCAACTTAATTGGAATTTAATAAATTTGTTTGTATTATTATATATCTAAATATGATGTTTTTTATTCAATGCAGTTTTTTTTGGGATGTTTCCCTTGGCGATGTGAATAGATCCATGCCATGGTATTGCGAAACCATACCCGATACGGGAGAACTACATTCAGTTCGTAGTAAAGACATGGGTGACATATTTTCCATTGAAACGGGGAAGTATGCGTGTTTCTATGAGTTCTACATTGACACCAATGGATTGGGGGTTGATCATTGCATGAACGATGCATATGTCAAACAATGGAAATATGTCCCTCTTAATCTAAAGGGGCCACATCCAATTCTGACGTGGCAAGATATGCACACTGACGAGGCAGTGGTTTCACTAGATCATGATCGGGTTTCTGATTTAGTTAAGCAAGGTACATGATAGTTGATTGAATGTTTAAACCTCCAGTCTTGTACACTTGCATATGTATATTTAAGATTTGTTTAATATTTGAAAATCTTGATGCAGGCGATGTATTTGTTGTAATTGCACCACTGAGAAATGATGAGCATGTGGCATACTTTTTGATGCGGTGTACACAAATCAAAAGTAGGTTGGTGCGACCCTATGTCGATGGAGAGTTCACGTACCAAGTTGGTGACCTAGTTGTGATGGGCCATTTTTTTGAAAAAGTGAGAAGACAAGGTGACTATATTATTTACAGAGATTTCATGCCTGAATATATATCTTGTCAGTACATTCATTTGGCGGTGGCAGCTCAGATACATCTCATTGAAATCAAGGTGAAGAAGGGTGAACCAAAGAGATGGAAGATGTCAGTATCTGACCATGATCGTATTATGGAGACGTGCATTCCTATAACCCATTGGACGGATGAATGAAATTTATATGCCATGACATATAAGTTGATACATTGACATAGTTGACATGATTTTGAAACGTAGGAAAACAAATTTTTTTTCTTCTGAAATATGAAATCAAATTTTACATTGTAGTTGTAATTTGCACCTAGTAGATCTTACATTGTAAAGTTGTAAATTTTGTAACATTATAATTGTAAGTTTTGTTTAAAATTGTAAGTTGTGTTCGATTGACAATTTTAAAAACATGTAAACTTCTAAACTTTGTAAGCATCGTAAATTTTGTAAACTTGTAATTTATTAATTTGGAAAATTGTACAATTTAGTAAGATTGTAAAACATTAATGATTGTTAAATAACATTAAGATTGTAAAACATACATAACTTTAAACTATAAATGCAAATAATTAAAACATTTAACAGACCATCAGTCCAAAATAATATCATCCACAAATAATAGTCTACAAAATAATAAAGTCCAAAATAGTAACGTCCACGAATAATAGTCTACAAATCACTCCTACGCCATTGATTGAGAGATTGACCATCATGGACACTACCTCTAGCTGCACTATGCCCCTAGTCTTGCTCATGCACATCAAAAAGAAAATTGCATAGGTCTAAGAACTGCAAAAGTTAAAACCGTGAACTCTGCAAGTCAGTTACATACCACATATTTAAATTACATGTAGAATGTGAGAAAAAAATAAATATATATATGAAACACATATATATTCAAACTCACCTTGATCGAGTTGAGTGTCAAGTTTGGGAGGCTGGGTATCTTCCGAGAAAAGCCTTCATCAGGACCCGGTCGATGAGCGGCATCCCACTCATCCATAAACATCACGACAGCTTCAACACCCTAATCTGCAGCTGCCTGTGTCTGTGTCTGTTTCCATGGCACGAAAATAGTTATATTAATAAATTAAAATTTGAACTTGAGAAATACAATTTGAACATATAAATTATAATCTGAACATAAATATGCAAACAATTCAAACATAAATAACTAGTACCTCGTTGATTGACGTGTCATGAGTAGGAATTGAACGAGGTTGTGTAGAATCATGTGCAATGCCCTTGCCTCTATCATGTACAATATGAACAAGATAAATGAGGAAAGTTGGAACAAACCAAAATTTTGTGTGTTCAACAATTGACTTGAATTAGAAATTCAAATTTAGGATGACAGTTGACACATACCTCATCGATGTGGGCGGACGGAACTGCAGCGAGACCTCGAATAGATGCATCATTGCCAAACATGACCTCCATGAAATCGGGCTCCTACATGGAGGTAAAACACAAAGCAACGTATTAGTTAAAAAAAGATATACCTGACAATCATGGCAATCAAATGACAATAATCAAATGATGACAATAAAGATATACCTGTCCCATCGGTCGAGGCCTGCATCTATGATGTAGTCTAAAATATGCATTGCGGGCCATGATAGCATACTACAACACTTTGTCATTATCAATAATGTTGAGAACATCATCGACCACCCACTGTAACTCAGGCTCTACAGGTGTAGTGCGTGCGCTGCGTCTCTCTGCCTGCACAACCATCATGGTACCATGCATTGCCATGTGTGTCGCCTCTGCCAATGCACTACGCTCCTCAGTCGCTAGCTGAGATGACTCAGCTACATCATCTATCCTAAGAATGGTCCTGGCAGGGCGACCTACCAAAGGCTCTGGCTTTGGCTAAGCTCCAGGGTCTCTCCTAGCCCCAGGACGCACATGACTGTGTCCCCACCAACACCATAGAAGCTCGATGGTGTGCTAGTGTAATATGGGTGCATATCCAACACAAAATCTACATAGATATGTTTTGAAAAGTATAGTGGGACCTGGTCATGGTGGGGAAACATGCCCCATGCTCCAATGAACCTGTTATATACATCATGGCCAGTTGTTGCATCTCTCACTACGGTCATGTTATCAAGACCCTTCACAGCGACCCTTCTTCTCTGACATGCAGAGGCCCAAAGAGAATTCAATGGTTCGATGGACCTGTAGACCTTTAGTATATTGTCTACTACCTCTAACATCATGTGCATTGAACGTGATGCAGGAGAGTTTTAAGGAATGGAGAGGACATTTTCCTGTAAACACTCACGCTGACTGGTAATGTCTTGCAGCGTGATACGTGTGATCTCATCCTCCCATGGTGCTAGGCTTAGGAGGGTCGATGTCCTGTTGTGTAGCACCTGAAAATTAGATGAAAACACAAATGTCAGTCAAAATACATACATCAACTATAGGTGAATTTGAAATCAATATAAATTAAAGGTACTGATAACTGAAAGAAATATATATATGCATTTAATTTACATGTCTCATGGGGAACCTTCCCACTAATACCAATAGTATCTTGATCCTCGTCACTCACATGCATAGAGCGGCTGCCAGAGTAGCTGCCGCTCATCTCCCCAGCAGGAGCATGTGTCAGCATAGAACGCGTAGGTGAACCTGCGAAAATAGAGACATACAAGTTGATGATTAAATATACACATGTGAAACAATTTAATTTGATGTAACTAACAACAAAGAGTACATCATGCGCAATTGTATACTTACGAGTCCTCTGTCGACCTACGGGGCGAGGAATGGCCACATATATGCCAGTGCTCTACCTTCAGGGAACCGAAGAACCCCGCTGTAGAGATGCATCTACATGAAATAAAGCATAGTAAATGATTTTTTGTAAATAACTCAATGTAAGTAACTCCATATATGGATATGAATTAAAAACTCTTACTCAAAAAACCACCCAAAAGTTTACAAAACAAAATGGATTGACGAGTTTTTTGTTTTTGCTTTGAAGGTGGTGTGAAGAACACTATCGAATATGTGGTGTGATCAGGGTTATGATTTATTTTCATAATGTTGAGTACTCATTTATTCCTTGTTCAATTTGAGATTATGGACATGGTACTTATTTGGGTGAAGCTTCCTAAAATACGAGTTGAATTCTAGTCACTAAAGGTTTTTCGGGTTATAAGGAATGCTTTGTGAGTTTTTGATGGGGTGGAAATGAGTTACAAATACTTGGGATTTTAAACTAATTCCTATAGATATTTATAATTTTAAACTAATTTTTAAAATTATAATTATGTAAATTTTTTCATCCATTTAAAAAAAATTAAATTACAATTCCAATTTTCCATAATTTAATGTATAAATTTATATATTTTATTAGTAATATATTTTACTATTATTTTAAAATATTCCAAATTTATAATTTATAATTTTCAAAATGTTGAATATAAATCTATATATATATCTTCTAAAAAATATCAAAAATATAATTTTATCTTAAATCGTGGATTTCTATTAATTTTTTAATTTGATATTCTTTAAAAAAATTTAAATCATGAATTTCTATTAATTTTTTAATTTGATTTTCTTTTTCAAGTTTACACACTTATTTATTAATGTGTTTTTCCTTAAAAAAACAAAAAAAAAATCCACATTTTCATCATACTTTTGTTTGAGCTTCAAAAGAAAACTAAAATAGATAAATACATTTTTCAATAAACTAAAATCAAAATATGTCAACCAATAAATCACAAGTTCGTAAAATGACTCTTAATATTGCACATTCAACACTTCCAACACCAACCATCCTTTGCATTATTCAAGAGGAGAAATAGGCATATGTTTGAAAATGTAATTTTAAACTCTTGTCCGATATTTTTACCCACGCTCTACCATACTTCATGCCCATTCAAAGGAACCCTATTTCTAATAGTTCAATTCTCTCCTCATTTAACACTAAGTGACTCAATTTCCAACATGTAAGTGTTGCACGTTTGGTTTCATACCGCCTCTCTTACACAGAGCTGGAGTTGTTACTTCAGATCAACTATACATTATTGTGATATTAAAAATGTCATGGCTAGCTCTATAATACGTAATAGTATTCTTATTTTTAAATATATACTCAAGGCTAGTTGGATTCTAGAGATATTACTTTGAATTCTTTATATGCTGGAAGACTTTATTGGTGGATATGTTATGTAAGTCTTTTTATAAGTTAGCACCTCTGAAATTTTGCATTTAATATTAATTGCATGATGGGAAAGAAGTAAATGATATTAATTTTATTATGCAGTGTATATTGTTACAATGTTGTCATAGATTGGACGGTTCTTGGAGGTATGGGTCGAGCGCAGAAGATTTATTGACAGGATTCAAGATACACTGTCTTGTCTTGGCCCTATTAATTTTTGGCCTACTCGAATTGCATTTAAGGGGGTGGTACCCGCCATTGTTGTGGATCGTTTAGCACAAAGGAGCCAGATAGCTTGTGGAGTACTTAACATTCTACTTTGTTAATCCTCGCCTCTGTTTTATAGTTTCCAAAGGATCATGTTATATCATGTTTTTTTTATTATCATGTTATATCATGTTTTTTTGGCTCATTTATATTCTTTACCCTACCATTGGAGTTTTCTTTTCAAATATTATAATATAATTTCATCATAGAAATTTATATAGATTTCAAACCTATAGAGTATTTGGATTCTATTAGCAATGGTAATGTTTCTTGCATGGAATGAGTTTTCTGTAATATTGGTGGGCTAGTGGTGAAAGTTTTCAACAATGGTAGAATGAAGAGCAGTTTTGGTGGATATCAAATACATCATGTTTCTTATTCGGAATTAGTGATGGAAGTTTTCCACAATGGGAGAATGAAGAGGGGTTTTGTTGAATATCATATACATCATGTTTCCTATTGGGCACTTTGGAAGCATTCTTCATATCCATTGGGTCGATAGAAACAAGGTTTTCAACCACACCCAAGAGTTCAGAAACAGATGATGGCACCCCATATGCAATAACTGCTTCGCCTCTTTTCATTCCTTTGGTGATGTTGGTCATGATGTTCTCAGTTGCCACACTGACTGCAACAATAATTATGATAAATGGAGGTACATAAGTCTTCAATTATATGTGTGGAGAAATGTTATGTGTCATGTGGAGTTTGGTGATACTATATCCCATTATTTCTCAATTGTTCCGAGTGACGAAGGGAATTGATATGGTGCTTCCATCTGTTATTGGTAGCGTTATTTTGTGTGTAATGCTGAACATTTACCTATGAGAAATTCATGGGAATAAAACCAACTTTGGTAATTGATCAGATGAAGCCACAAAATTTATCCAGGAGGTTATATGGGACATAAGGCCCTTTACAGAAAGGGATTTTCCTCATTGCATGATATAAGTTTGTTTTTTTTATATCCATAACATTCTCCCTCAATGTGAAAAAATAGGTGAAAATATTTTAGTTCTAGAATGGTAGGAGGTCAATCATTCCTTATGAGTGAGAAATATTTTTTGTTTTTGTTTTGAATAACTAAATTATATAATCCTTTGTTACTAAGATCTTGCCTCAATACCATAAGTTTTTTAATTTGATATGATTCCAATAAAATTTGATATTTTTTTTGTTTTTGTTTTTTTAAATCGATAACTATTGATTGATATTTAATATTGGTTTATGTTTGTATTAGAATTAATTGATGCTTAATTAGATTCCAAATTATTAAGTATGACCACATAATTATATGATGCTGAATTAACTAGTTTAGAATTTGATTTATGTGTCTTTGTAAACAAGGGAAGTGTTGGACTATGATTTTTCCCTTCTTTAAACTTTGATATGATTCCAATAAATATTTCCTATTAATTTGATATGATTCTAATAGAATTTGATATGTTTGTGGTTCTTTAAATAGATATCCACTGGTTGGTGTTTTTTTTTATGCAATAAGGAAGGGACTAAGCTGCACACAACTCTTGTTATCATATATATCTAACAAGTCTTACATGAGAGAAAAACAAAGTTACCAATCAACCATCATATTAATATACCAAATTATTAATACAATATACAAATTAAAAAATTGCAATTATACACTCGCACGGGGTGACACAAAGGGATGCATACCAGATAATCACTAGCACAGAGGTTAACCCACATACAAGTGAACAATACACCGTTTCTAGAGTCTTCCTCACTTAGTTGTGAATGGATTCTCCTTTGGTGTTGACGAAAGATTATTAGAAGGATAGTAGGTCGACGATAAACTTGATCTGAAGGTTATATGGATACCGGGATGCATCATGATTTGATGCCTCTTGATTTCTTATTCTCCAAATAATAAAGTTAGCAAAGGAGCTAAAATTGGGAGAGCATAATCTTGGGGGAATTTAGGACTATTCTAGGCCATGTGAAATACCAAATACTTACTTTTAGAATGGATTATATCCCCTCTAATGCTAGTTCAAGGAGAAATGATACTTCACCATTTTTAATTTAGTGGAGAAGCAAGAAAGAATGAAGGGTTTTCAAGCTAAATATAGGGAGGGAAATATTTTATTTCGGGAGTAAGCAAGGGTTATTTATATGAGCTCTAGGTAAGGTAGACCAAAAATTGGTAATTCCATTTCGATAAATTCGGAAGATAAGGAATTAACCAGGGATGAATAGGAAGCCACATAAGCTTCCAACATGTATTCTCTCAAACATTATGATTATGTTAAAGATGAGATGGAATGAGCTAGGAAGTGTATAGGATGAAATATCATGAACCAAATTTTCATCCTCATGCACTATGGTTATACTAGGAAGTGTATAGGATGAAAGATCATGAACCAAATTGAAAAATTTTCAATACAAATTCATCAAGAAGTTGGATGAGTCCTTTTCTACTTTTATTGGTTCATTAAATGTACCATCTTGTGTCTCCTCCAAAACTATACAAACTTCACCTAGAGGAAGCTCCAAATATATCTGAAATAATGCAAGTGTTTCGTCTTCATTTTGTTTGCATGAAACCTTTTCAAATACCTGCAGATCGAAACATTCCTCATGATCCACCATCTCATGAATTCCCCCCTATGAAACTTGAATGCATTTAGCCATTTCATGACTTATTGAAAGAGAGGAAGGTGAAAGTGATCTTTGCAACTTATTATGAAGTTGCTCATTCTGCATCCGAGATCCTTGAAGGGATTTTTGGAATCTCTCCAAAGAATCCTGGGTAAACTTCAATTATTTTGTGATCTTGTCATTTTCTTCTGCATCTCTCAAGGTTACTCCATGATACATCTCAACAAGTCCCCACAAATACTATTTATTAGAAAGAAAAATCAAGATGTTACCTTTAGTGTTGGATATTGATTTCTAGATTTTCTCCATATCCTCCTAAGAAGATGTTTCCTCCATGCTCTGACAAATTATCGAAACTAAAGCATGTGTTCCATGGAGAATCTTCAGGGCCTATTGAATATTCCGTTCATCCATATTTAATGACCTTGCAAGAAAATGGGGTTCTTACAAATGAACCTCCTATTCATCTTTCGTCATACGATCAACTTCATGAAGTTCATGTGGTGGAAGTGGAATTGATCCTATGACCTTTTCTTCAACTGCTACATGATTTTCATGCTGATGGATATTTGGTCTTGTAGAATATTCTTCAAGTGAAATTTCTATGTCACCAACATAGAGAGGTGTACATACATCAGTAGATGTATCACTAAAAATTGAACACCCATTAGTAGGTACTCTTTCAACCATGTCCAGAGTGTTACTTGTCTCTCTGGATTGTTCTTATACAAAATTGGTGGTAGGGTCAAGTGAATGAACACCCTACTCTTTTGTTGCACAATCCTCACTAGTAAGGATTTCAGTTATGTCTTTCGATTGTTGCTAGTCACATGGTAGTACAATATCAGTAAAACAAAATGATTTATCATAGAATTAAAATATTTTTTCCTCCATGAATCTCCATACTGGCTTTGCATCCATCCATCCAATCAATAAGTGAATATGGTTCTTCTCTTTCTATTCCAAGTGAGGTGTAATCAAGCATATTCTTCATATCTAAGTTTTTGTTTAGTATAGGCAGATTATGAGGTCCCTCTTCCAAGATATGCATGTGAAACAATTCCTTACCCATGCAAGCAATTCTAGTGCATCCTTGATCCTTCATTTCCATGATATATAGTAGCTACCCAATCCATGGATGGGAACTCACCTTTTCTTGTTGATTCAATAGGTATGTCTTCAACTACCTTTTCCATAGAAATGGAGTTTTCATCCTTCTTCTCAAACGCAACAAATGCTTGTCCAAAGTATTTTCCTTCATGGTTCTTCACAAGCACCTGCAAATCTGCATCTTCCTCATGTTTACGCGCCACATGAGGTTCATCCATCACAGCCAAAGTATATCCTTTTAATGGATGCCAGCTAAGATCATATTGCTTATGGCATGGATCCATAAGACATATATCATTCTCGACAATGTCATCATTAGAATCTTTTTCAAAATCAGTTCCATGGTATGAAGTGGTGGGTAAGTATGAGGGTTGCATTGAAATATGATCTTTGCTAAAATCAGAAATTTCATAATATCTTGGTGCTTCATCTTCATAAGGGAAAACTATGGTGGTATGCTCTTCTACCACACTATTTGGTTCACATCCAAGTGGTGTGGGGTTGTCTTCCTCTTCATTATGAAGCTCAAGTGGTGACTGGGAATCTGATTTATATTCTTTTTTTATGTTTGTCCAAAAGTTGTCTCATCACCCTCTGCACAATAAATCCCCTTTGTAGTGATATTTGTTTATGTTTTACCACTAGAAAGACTAGGTGGTTCATGGCTCTCCTCAATGATGATAGTTAGATGTGGATTCTCACTCATGTCAAGCCTCTCCTCTATTTTGGTTGCAAATTTATCATGATACAAGGGAATAAAAAAATATGAACTATGTTCATCCATATGCATTAGATTTTTCTCTTGATGTGGTGGAGTGATGGTAGCTGGATCTTCCACCAAATTTGTTGGTTCGCATTCCACTGATGTAGGCTTGTATTATACTACATTGTGAAGTCCAAATGGTGATTTCAGATCTGATCTATGTCCTTCTTTTGGATTTGATCCAAAATATGTCTTACTACCATTGACCACACCATCATCCTTATTTTTTGTAGCGCCAAAATATATTTGGATTTCCTCTAGAAATAACATAGACTTCATCTCTTTGCACACCTCATCAACCATATGTGCAATCCTTTTCTTGCTTGTCCCATATTATGGATCTCTGAACAACTTCTGAATCTCAAGAGAGCGATATTCTCAAAAAGAAAGGTCCTTCAAAATTCCATCACTTAGACCCCAATACTTTGCAAGGTAAATAGTTGATGCCTTTGGACTCCCTCTACAATAGAACCCACCATGACTAGATATCAGCCTCATGACTTCATCATATGTTGAAACATAAAAGTAATCATCATCCTTGAATGTAAAATGTGTTGAAGTACCGCAGGTTTGTGCTTCATCTATGAAATTGTACTCTCCTTCATACAATTCAAAATCACCATACAACTCGTAGGAATAATCATCAGAGTAGGACATGGGTAAAATTTTCTTCTAACCGAGAGCTTATTCTCCATAGGTGCAGAGGAAAGTGCTCTGATACCACTGTAATGAACCAACATCAGATTTAATGATTCACTAACTCTCGCAAACAAATTTTGACAAACTAGCTAATAGGCAAGAAAAATTTCGAGCTTGAGGGGTGAGCAAAAAGAGGATTTAGTAAGGTCAACAAGGAAAGGGAATGGTAATGAATGTTTAGGTTCCTGAGCATGATGTGTTTGGTCCTTTTAGGTTTTGAACATCATTGTTGGGCCTCGAAATTGTCTTTTGTAATGGTTTTATTTACATTAATTTCTGACCTATTTATCGTAATTTAATACATCTATGTTCAATATGGTTGTCTTTTACTCTGTTTTATTAATTAAAATCTCATCAATGTAAAATAAGACAAATATGTTATTTTTATGTATTAAATGTAGTATTTTGCAAATAATAGGCATTCTGCACTCCATTCAGCTCCTTCTTCTGGTCCTAAGTTCCACGCTAGGTTTAATGGCATGTTTTTTTATTAGGTTCTTGGTTTGCTTTATCCTCGCCTTCTATTTCTCGCCGGTCCTTTCATACCTGTATATGAAAAATTAAAACCATAAGTTGATGATGAGATTCTAATAAAGTTTTAGATTTAAACAAGTGGATAAACCAACTTAATAAAATATTTAAAAGCTCATTATTTAAAAACATAATAATCTTTTAAAACAAAATTGTTTAAATACTTAAATAACATTAAAAGTCACTTATGTATTAAACATGGATATGACAAATTCATTAACCATGACATGGAAAAAGCATGCCACTCATATACTTTAATTCTATTATAAATAAAAATATAAATTCATGGAATGAGACATCCCAATCTTTAACTTTGTTATAACCATAAAATAGATAATTAATTCTATACTCATGCCATTTAATTAAAAATATAAAATATTTGCAATGTGATGTCATGGAACGGGTGTGATTGAACATTTTATTTGGAATTCGTTACATAATGATTTGTTAAAGGTATTAAACATGTATGTTTGTATGCAGGTTATTTTTGTGGAGGGAAGAACATCACGAAGAAAAATTTCAAGACTTCGCATATGGAAGAGACACCGCATGAGAATGGTTGATGAACACACGCGAGGAAAAGGTGGAGAATCGTGTGATGCAACAACAGAACCAACCACAGTTCAACAATATATAACCCGACCATCAATTTGGACAACAAACCAGCATAAAATCCACTCAGAATCTGGATTTATGAACAAATATTGGTTACAGGCCATCCGGATGTTCATCCAAACGCCCATGCAGACCATGTGTTTTCTACAGACATTTTATTTTTGGGCTCTATTTTCAGGCAAACAGAAGAGAAATTGAAAATTCTGGCATATGGGTTTTGTGCATAATAGGCCCATTTCGGTCATTGTGAGGAATTTTCTCAAAATGCATAGCCGTTTGGGAGAAAATCGTGGTTCTTTGAAACCAATTTTTCTAGAAATTGTGGTTGGTCATTTTCTGAATTCGTGGGTAGTTGTTACAACAGTAATGAACCTCTATTTTTAGCAAGAGGTGGTCGACCTGATCTCCATTGTAATCGTTTTATAAATACCTCTTTGGTTTTGAAGAGGAGGAAGAAAAAACTCTGTGTAAAACTTTGCCTTAGTTTAATAAAAAAGTCTCTATTTCAGCTGTCGATGATCGGTGACTGATTGAAATACCTTCAAATATCTAATTGCTGGGAGGGCCCCTCAACAACCAGAGTCTTCTACTTTCTGTGTATTTTTTGTATTCCTTTCTTGCAATTAACCTAGTTGATTTGCAGTTTGTTTATGTAATATAGTTCTTGTAATCGTTCATGTTATTTAAATCCTGTAGTGTAAGTAGATTTGGATATTATGCTGATTATATAGTTTTCCATTATAAGTTAACAACCGGTTGCGCATAGAATAGTTTCCAAATTCCTTTTCGAAAGCCTTTATAGTTCATTGTTTGGTTCTTAGACTAGATTACTTTGACTAAGTTACAGTAGATTTAGCTTCATTTGTTTCTGATTTTATCATGAATTTGCTCAAGTATATTTCATTTGTTCAATGATGTAATCTCTTTCTTGAATTGTGAATTAGTTTAGATCACGTTGTCATGAAACTCAATCATTAAAGTAGATTTACTTTTTTTTTGCTCTTTTATTTAATCAGCATATGTATGGGTCAACTATCCTAAGAAAAATCATTTAGATTAGCTGTTCTTTTTTTAAGTTTTAGCATTTTCCGTGTACACACTGTTGTTTGGACAGTCTGTTCTGTCTACCATCCAGACCTTCGTTCCAACCTGTCGTCCAGTCTTCCATTCAGCTCTTGGCCTGTTTTATCCATTTTCAGTCTATTTCTCTAGTTTGCTGAGTATGTTTCGATTGGGTTAGTTAGATAATGGTTGTATTTATTTCTAAAAGCATTTGGTTAAATTGTTTAGAATACTTATTAAGTTTCTTCCCTCTTTTCATCTCATGTTTATAAGTATATTTTATGTTTTGGTTTATTGTGTTGCTTTATGATTATGTCTTTAGCTTGAATTGATTTTACCTTCTTAGGGTTAGATATGCCAATATGTTAGTACCTTATAAGTAGCATTTGTTCATTTTAATTAGGTGGTTACTTGGGTCTGCTTGAACCCCAAGTTTAGTTTGCTATGATTAGTTTACTGTTTTGCAACGCATTTATTTACGCTTGGCATTTAGAATAATATTTGTTTTGCTTTCTACGAATCTGTAGTTACTTGCTTTGCTTTCTATGAATTTGCAATTAAATAATTCATTGCTTTCCATGAATCAGTTGCACTTGTATTCTTATATAGGCATTTACTCATGCATACATGGAATAGTCTCCAATTTATAATATAGATCAGATAATTTGCTGCAAGTAGTTAGTTTTGCTCTCATTCCGCTTTCCGACCAAGCGACTGCTTTTTAGATTAGTATATGCAATTCCCTTCCATAGAATAGATTAGCATAGCATTAGATTAGTTTGAATCTCAGTTATTAATCAGTTTCATGCCTTTATATAATAGGTTAAGATAACATTAGATTAAATTTGAATTTATAGTTACTTTCCAAATTCTTAGTTAATTTCATGTTTTCATAGATAGATTAAATTCTTGCATTTAAGTCATGATAGTCATGCATGTAGATTAAAATCATATAGTTGCATGTTAGCACATTTGCATATTTAGTTAGCTTAGATTAGAATAATCTTTAATCCTGCACATATAGTGTTTTCATCTCACAAGCTCCCTTCTCGGGTTGACAAATTAAGTGTTGAATTAGATAGTGCATATTTTACCCAACATTTTGGCACCATTGCTGGGGAGGTGCTCAAGGGATTAGATTTTAGGTAGATAGATTGATTTTACATTACACAACAAGGGGGATGGGTGAACGGTTAGACGAGAGGTAAGAACCTACACATCCACTATAGTGGGGTGCCCCGAAGCCTTGGTGTTCCTTTTCCACATTTACTTTCAGCAAGTTAATTTTAGATAGGTGTTTTAGTGTGATGTGATTTTGTAAATTTGCTTCAGTAGTAGATAATATTTAAAATAAAAATAAAAACAGATAAAAAACCACATAAGATTTTTGGGTGCTGTAAGAACCCCAGAGACTAATCCTTTTGTGAATCAGGACCTATCAACCAACCAAATGGATTCAAAGGTGTTTATTAGTATGAGAGAACTTTCTCAACTCCTAGCAACAGCTGGGATCTCGATCTCTACCTTTCAAGAAGAGAATCTCTTGATATAAGTTGAGAGCTTATCGGTCGCTCCTGAAATGACAAACGAACCAAAATCCCAAGAACTACAAAAAGATGTTCTTTGCGAGACTGCAAAAGAAGCCGATACATTGGGGATTGCATCCGAAGGAGAGCAACCTAAAATTAAAGAGTTCTCCACATGCAAGCTAATAGATCCATCATGTGCTTGAACAACTGCTCAATTAAAAGAAGGGGATCTGTATGACATAGTGAAGGAAGGTGAGTACAAAGACTACATCGAAATATGGTTTCAGGAGGTAACTCAACCGCAATACCATTCCTTCGTTCGACACCTGTTGATGCAAATAAAAGTAAGTTGGTTGAACTTCCACATTTAGGTAATCACCGCAACAATGTTTTCATATGTGGATAAAGGTACAATTCTTATTTTGCTTGGCACTTGGTTTCATTGGAAAAGCTCATATACTTGAATAAATACGTTTTCTTTCTTTTTAGGGTAGTGAAGTATGTATATAAATAAAATGTTGCATTCTTAGTTTAGGGAATAATGCAACTTTGTTTTTTTTGTTTTCTTTTTCAAATAAAAGAACTAAGAAAAAGATCATGTTAATGACTAAACCAAAACAATTTTACATCATTATTCATTTTCATACATGCATATTTCTAATTATACCAGTTACTCAAGACCAACTTTAAACCTCATGGGGATTTGTCATAAATTAAGGTCTATCTAAAACCTAGAGGTCACTCGTACATCCTAGCTTCATTATCAGGGCATGTTATTTAAGTATTTTTACTACATGGTAGCAAAAGGGTGAATGAAATTCCTAGTTTGTGGGGAACACTACTATAATTCTATATGAAAGAGAAAAAATTTGGGACTAGAGACACCTTTCACTCATTGTCTTATGGCTCCATCTACTCTACACTAAATCCATCAATCGTGTGTATCTTTGATTCAGTAGATTCCTCTTGAAGCCTTTATTTTGGTTCCATGATAATAAAAAAGAGAAGACTAGCTGTCCCCCAATCCATATACCATCCCACCATGTAGCATGGTTTTCAGGGCTGCTCCCCCACCACTCCTTGATATGCAAAATAATTTTCTGAATATCTATAGGATCTGGAAACATCGGGACAAGAGCCTCTGATAGAAAATGGGTTTAAGAGGTTAACCCACTGGGGTACTGAACAGGCTCGCTGGTAGCGGGTACCAGCCTATGGTATGACTAGGTAAACACGACGGGGTACTGAACAAGCCTGACTGAAAGAGGGGAATCCGCTTGGGGAGGACAACTGGTTAAAAAGAAAGAGAAAAAGTCTAAAAAAAAGGGAAAAAATATGAAAATGACTTTGTGATAATAAAGATTGTTGTGAGTCTACTGGAGGAAGGTATGCATGATTGATATAAAGAAAATGAACTCCATCAATTTGCAATTTGATAATGTTTGTAAGTTGCACTTAATACCCTATTGTCTAACTCATACTATACCTAGGATATAACTATCCTAGAAGTGGGACCCATAAACTTAGGAGTCTAATGAACTTGAAATGCAAACTCTATCCATAATTATGTGAATAACGATAAACCTTTGAGAAGTAGTAGGGATGACTAGTTTCCTACAAGCTTTCCTAACTATCTATACCCTCATGTTTTCCATTTTAACCCAGTCTTAATTGATTCATGGCATGAGGACGTGCCATACCTTCGGTTTGGGGGAGGGAGTCTCAATTAATTTACACGGTATTCATAAGCATGGATTATTACTAGTGGCAGAATCATATGTATTAAGAAATACTAAATAATACGAAGTTGTTTTGGTCATCTCATAACATAACTTTTTTTTCTAAGTTCTAGTTTTCATGTAGTAATAAATATGGCTTTGTTTTGCTGAACAATTGTCTATTAATGATCAAACAGAGTTTTTGAATAAATGAAAGACCACTTCCGATTCATTCATGGCACGAGGATGTGCCATACCTTTGGTCTGGGTGTATGTTGGGCCTCAAAATTGTCTTTTATAATGGTTTTATTTACATTAATTTCCGACCTATTTACCGTAATTTAATACATCTATGTTCAATAAGGTTGTCTTTTACTCTGTTTTATTAATTAAAATCTTATAAATGTAAAATAAGACAAATATGTTATTTTTATGTATAAAATGTAGTATTTTTCAAATAATAGGCGTTCTGCACTCCATTCAGCCCCTTCTTTCGGTCCTAAGTTCCACGCTAAGTTTAATGGAATGTTTTTTTTATTGGGTTCTTGGTTTGTTTTATCCTCGCCTTCTATTTCTCGCCGGTCCAGTCATACCTGTATATGAAAAATTAAAACCATAAGTTGATGATGAAATTCTAATAAAGTTTTAGATTTAATCAAGTGGATAAACCAACTTAATAAAATATTTAAAAGCCCATTATTTAAAAACATAATAATCTTTTAAAACAAAATTTGGTTAAATACTTAACATTAAAATTCACTTATGTATTAAACATGGATATGACAAATTCATTAACCATGACATGGAAAAAACATGCCACTCATATACTTTAATTCTATTATAAATAAAATTATAAAATTCATGGAATGAGACATCCCAATCTTTAACTTTGTTATAACCATAAAATAGATAATTAATTCTATACTCATGCCATTTAATAAAAAATAAAAAATATTTGCAATGTGATGTCATGGAACGGGTGTGATCCAACATTTTATTTGGAATTCGTTACAGAATGATTTGTTAAAGGTATTAAACATGTATGTTTGTATGATTTGTTAAAGGTATTAAACATGTATGTTTGTATGCAGGTTATTTTTGTGGAGGGAAGAACATCAGGAAGAAAGCTTTCAAGAGTTCGCATATGGAAGAGACAATACATGAGAATGGTTGATGAACACACGCGAGGAAAAGGTGGAGAATCATGTGATGCAACAATAGAACCCAACCACAATTCAACAATCTAGAACCCAACCATCAATTTGACCAACAAACCAGCAGAAAATCCGCTTAGAATCTGGATTTATGAACAAATCTTGGTTACAGGTCATCCGGACGTTCATCCAGACGCCCATGCAGACCACGTGTTTTTAACAGATAGTTGATTTTTGGGAAAACATAAGTGAAATTGAAAATTCTGGCACATGGGTTTTGTGCGGAATAGGCCCATTTCGGTCACAATGAGGAATTTTCGCCAAATTCATAGCCATTTGGGAGAAAATCGTGGTTCAATGAAACCAACTTTTCCAGAAATTGTGGTTGGTAGTTTTCTGAATTCGTGGGTAGTTGTTACAGCAGTAATGAGCCTTTATTTTTAGCAAGAGGTGGTCTACCTAATCTCCATTGTAATAATCTCATAAATACCTCTTTGGTTTTGAAGAGGAGGAAGAAAAAACTCCGTGTAAAACTTTGCCTTAGTTTAATAAAAAAGTCTCTATTTCAGTTGTAGATGACCAGTGACTGATTGACTTACCTTCAAATCTCTAATTGTTGGGAGGGCCCCTCAACAACCAGAGTATTCTAATTTTTGTGTATTTTTCGTATTCCTTTCTTGCAATTAACCTAGTTGATTTGTAGTTTGTTTATGTAATCTAGTTTTTGTAATCGTTCATGTTATTTAAATCCTGTAGCATAAGTAGATTTGGATATTATGTTGATTATATAGTTTTCCATTATAAGTTAACAACTGGTTGCGCATAGAATAGTTTCCAAATTCTTTTTCAAAATCATTTAAAGTTCATTGCTTGGTTCTTAGACTAGATTACTTTGATTAAGTTACAGTATATTCAACTTCATTTATTTCTGTTTTTTATCATGAATTTGCTCTAGTATATTTTAGTTGTTCAATGATGTAATCTCTTTCTTGAATTATGAATTAGTTTAGATTGTGTTGTCATGAAATTCAATAATTAAAGTAGATTTACTTTTTTTGCTCTTTTATTTCATCAACATATGTATGAGTTAGCTGTCTTAAGAAAAATCATTTAGATTAGCTGTTCTTTTTTTAAGTTTTAGCATTTTCTGTGTACAGACTGTCGTTTGGAGAGTCTGTTCTATCTGCCATCCAGACCTTCATTCCAGCTTGTCATCCAATCTTCCATTCAGCTCCTGGCCCGTTTTATCCATTTTCAGTTCGTTTCTCTAGTTTTCCGAGTATGTTTCGATTGGGTTAGTTAGATAATGGTTGTATTTCTTTCTAAAAGCCTTTGGTTAAATTGTTTAGATACTTATTAAGTTTTATTCTTATTTTCTTCCCTCTTTTCATCTCATGTTTATAAGTGTATTTTGTGTTTTGGTTTATTGTGTTGCTTTGTGATTATGTCTTTAGCTTGAATTGATTTTACCTTTTTAGGGTTAGATATGTCAATCTGTTAGTACCTTGTGAGTAGGATTTGTTCCTTTTAATTAGGTGGTTATTTGGGTCTGCTTGAACCCCAAGTTTAGTTTGCTTTGATTAGTTTACTGTTTTGCAACGCATTTATTTATGCTTGGTCTTTAGAATAATATTTATTTTGCATTCTACAAATCCGCAGTTACTTGCTTTGCTGTTTACGAATTTGCAATTAAATAATTCATTGCTTTCCATGAATCAGTTGCACTTGCATTCTTAGATAGGAATTTACTCATGCATGCATGGAATAGTCTCCAATTTATAATATAGATCAGATAATTTGCTGCAAGTAGTTAGTTTTGCTCTCATTTCTCTTTCGGACCAAGCGACTGCTTTCTAGATTAGTATCCGCAATTCCCTTCCATAGAATAGATTAGAATAGCATTATATTAGTTTGAATCTCGGTTATTAATCAGTTTCCTGCCTTTATAGAATAGGTTAATAACATTAGATTAGATTTGAATTTATAGTTACTTTCCAAATTCTTAGTTAATTTCATGTTTTCATAGATACATTAAATTCTTGCATTTAACTCATGATAGTCATGCATGTAGATTAAAATCATATAGTTGCATGTTAGCACATTTGCATATTTAGTTAGCCTAGATTAGAATAAGCTTTAATCCTGCACATATAGTGTTTGCATCTCACAAGCTTCCTTCTCGGATTGACAAATTAAGTGTTGAATTAGATAGTGCATATTTTACCCAACATTTTGGCGTCGTTGCCGGGGAGGTGCTAAAGGGATTCGATTTTAGGTAGATAGATTGATTTTACATTACACAACAAGGGAGATGGGCGAATGGTAAGATGAGAGGTAAGAACCTGCGGATCCACTATAGTGGGGTGCCCCGAAGCCTTGTTGTTCTGTTTCCACATTTACTTTCCGAAAGTTAATTTTAGATAGTTGTTTTAGTGTGATGTGATTTTGTAAATTTGCTTTAGTAGTAGATAATCTTTAAAAAAAAACACATAAGATTTTTGGGTGCTATAAGAACCCCAGAGACTAATCCTTTTGTGAAGCAGGACCTATCAACCAACCAAATGGATTCAAAGGTGTTTATTAGTATGAGAGAACTTTCTCAATTGCTAGCAACAACTGCGATCTCGATCTCTACCTCTCAAGAAGAGAAGCTCTTGATAGAAGTTGATGGCTTATCGGTCGCTTCTGAAATGACAAATGAACCAAAATCCCAAGAACTACAAAAGTTTAAAAAATTCCAAAGGATAATACTCTTAGCTTCCGAGGAACTAAGGCATACCTTTTTCATATTTAGTCGGCAAGGTCTGAAAAAGGGGTAAACTATCACCAAACCGATGCTACTTCAAAAGCAAGCATATAGCTTTAGTTTAACCAGTGTGAAGGAAGGCAAGATCACTCGAGATGTTCCATTTATTTGCAAGTATGGGGCAGCCAACACTCACCCAACAATAAAATTGATGCTTTGTACTTAGGTTTTAGGGAGCATGACAATGGCATAAAGAACACTCGAGATATTTTTCATGGTTCAATCGAGAGCATGAAAAAGAAAAACTGAGCTCAAACAGGTTCCTTTTTTGTAAATTTAGTCCTCTAGACCTGAAAAATAGACAAATCTATACCTGGAAATACTCTTCTAGCCAGAGTGAACTAGAGTGATCCTTTTTTGTAAGTAATCCACATGGTACGGAGAAGGGTAAAACTTATACCAATGTGAATGATCCTTCATTTCTTTTAACGAGTATGAAAGAACAAGTAACTTGACTATCTAGTCAATTTTAAGGACTCATACCATAGTTTGAAGATAACTCTGTATACCTTTCCCGTAAAGTTTTAACGAGCCTGGAAAATTCAACTCGTGGCCTCCTTACTATTTTTAACGAGCTCGAAGGAAAGTCGAAATAATTCTGTAAATGCGAGGAGACGAGTGTCAGAGGCATGAAAAACTAGTGCTAAGCATAAGGAGAATACCTAAGCATAGTAAACAAGGAACACGAGTAAGATAAGGATAATCAGGGAGCATCTCCTCCAGGTAAAGGGTGCCAAGTTGCAACGACAGAATGATACAAGGTTAAGCGATGATGACAACAGAGATGAGGGTTTATGTAATGAGCTAAAAACTTGGAATCTGACATCAAGATCATAAGCGTGAACATGGTATAGGAAAGTGCGGTTACAACTTGAACAAAAAGGAGAGACCAGCAAATGGTTAAGAATCCAACTAAGAATCTTGTCTCCAAGAAACAACAGTATCAAGATCATGTTTCAAAGAAGAGATATGATACAGGTCACTTTGGTAGAAACATTTTCAACTTTGTTAGCTTTCACAAAAGGCATGGTCAAGGCAAAAACAACCAAAGAAGACTCTATAGTGATAAAGCCCAAGGATTTATAATCATTATGATCAACCTTAATAGGAAAGATAAAGTTGACAAAGGTAATAGAGTTTGCAGGGACAGATTCAACATTACACGAGTAAAAAATTTTACAATAAAATTCAGACTCATCAGGATCATTGACTTGCTACTCTATGGAAAATTCCAAAGACTCAATGGTATCATATGTTGAGGATCGATCATCAAAATGATGAGACTCAATAAGCAATTCAGGTATGGATTTAACCACAACTGAATCACCATCCATAAGAAGGTAATAGTGTATCATAGAATCTAGTAGGATTTCATCGAAAGGAAGTAGACCATCCTAGATATAATACATGTATAAACATTTTGTTGGATCAATAGGGTGGAGAGCGGGCTCCAAAAGTCCCATTGGATAGATCACCTAGTCAACTACTGGGACCAAGTCCCAAGGAGATAAGCATGAATCCATAGCATTATTCTTAGTAGTGATTGTACACAAGGGACATGAGGCCACATAATTCACCCATGGAAAGGAAATGTCTACCGAAACACTGGTAATTAACAAAGGATAGACTTGGTCTACAGTCGGGTAAGGAGAGGGATCAACGAATTCCAGTTGATCAACAGTGACTATACCTTCGTTGTGAGGAAAATACATCACAAAAAAGAGCGTAGACACCTTTCATAGCATACACATAATCATGCCCGAGGAGCATATTAAATCCCAAGGGGTCCTCTATAGCTATAAAGTCAACTAACATGGTCTTCCCACCCAAAGTAACATGTGTTTGAGTAAGAATTCCCAAAGTTTGACTAGTTCTTCGATAAAAGGCTAGGAACTGATTATTAGTTGACATGATGCTAGGAGATCCCATGCCTCTCCAAGCACACACAGATAAAATACTAACAGAGGCTCCTTCATCTACAATACAACGAGCAATTGTGTAGTGTTCAACTTGGAAATTTTACTAAAAATGTGCAACTGAAGGAAGGAGTGGTTCAGCTAGGCTATCCCAATCAAAGGAAGAAATATGAGGGTTTGGTGAGGTTTCGTTCAAAGCAAAGTCATTGCCCCATTTTCCAGAAAGTTCTGAGCTAGCAGTGAAGAAAAAATGACTAGAAAAAACTTACTTTTTGAAGGAAGAGTGGGGTTTATCGAATACTAAATCGATTCAACTACTTGAATAAGGTCACTCTCCGAAGGAAGAGTGGGATTGGCCAAATAATGCATTGGTTCAACCACTTACTGAGGGTCACTCTCCGAAGAAAGAGAGGGATTGACCAAATATCACATTGGTTAAATGACTTGATCAACCGAATGTTGAATAAGTTGTTGTGAAACTATAGTTTGTTCAAGAGAAGGATATCCTTGAGAATCATACCGCACTCTTCATACCTCTGCAATAGCAGGGAATTGATGAGTACGGTGTATCCCTCACAAATATTACGAGAGAACTTAGGATTATGTCTTGAACGGTTGGTTTTCTCAATAGTGTCAACATGACTTGTATAGGCTGACTGTTTGCACCCAGCATGACCTATAGAGGCTGGGTGGTTGGGTTCAACATGAATTGCAGAGGTTGGGTAAGATCCCCCAGCATGACCTCCATAGGTTGGGTGGTTAGGGTCAACATGACTTGCAGAGGTTGAGTGTGTGTCCCTAGAATGACCTCCATAGGTTGGGTGACTAGGTCCAAGGTTGGATGGGTGACCCCTTTCTTTCATGTCTTGTTCCTATTCTTCCTCCTTCTATTCCTTTTAGACTGCAGGTTACTAGTATCATAACTTTCACCGCATGAGGTAGAAGGAGGAGGAGAGGTTGTTACATGTGAAGGGGAGACATTATTTTGATGCCCTTGATATAAGGTTCTTTATTGAGAATCATCAGGAGAATTCAAGACATTCAGAGTGGAAAACAAGAAAACCGGTAACCCAAGGGTGAATCTAGGAAGATTCAGAGGGGCCATCAAAAAAACATTAACATTCCCAATAAAAGGAAAAACACAAGAATCTCCTTGCATGGGGGTCTCCTGGTTGGTTTCTGTAGGGGTATTAGCCATGGTTTCTAACTCAACAAGAAATAAAAGAATGAGGTCGACTTGAAACCAACAACATAGAGAGCACACCATTATAAGAAAAAACTAAGTATCTAGAGCAGGAAAACAAAGGTACCTTCCAAAGTAAATTCTAGGATGATGAGGGACCATACTTAACCAGTTAAGGGTGAAGAACAGTTACCCATGGTCCATAATACACTGCCTTGGGTCCTAGCGCTTGAATCACCAAAGCACTTTCCCAAATTGTATGTAGGGGATTTCTTCCCAAGCCTGCCCTAGGTATAGTGGAAATATCCTTCCACCATAACCTGTGTAGAGTCCTAGAAATCAAGATACTAAGGCTACCAAAATCACAAAGTAGGTATGATATAATAGTCGTCAGTCCAACGGATGTGCATGGGTAGGGTAGCTAAGCCTGAAAATCAAATAGTGCCAAGAACCAAACAAGGCCAGAAGGAGGTAGTGAGTAAGTCCTCAAAACACATAGAAGCTCTGGTGTATGCTCAACTGAGTATTGGAGGGGTATCTCCACAACTCAATTTCACACTACCTCATGCTTAAATCCTATGTTAGAGGAGCTTTCCAGTTTCCTTCTTTGTGAGATTGGATTTCTTGAATGAAAAGCCACTATGTTTGACATTAAAATCTTGGGTAGTTAAAGATAAAACTAAACCAAAACACTATCCTAGACTAGTGTGTATTGTTCCTAGAAAGAAAATGTTACTAATATATTTTAAATATTAATGTTCTTTTAAGGGTTGTTAATTAGTCAAAAGTTACCAGTAATGAAACTAGTGATGTTTTGACTTGAAAACATAAACAACATGACTAATGTAAAAGAGATTCAAAATTCAAACTTTAACTTCTCTTTTCTTTTTCAAAACTAAAAATGGAGGCCACAAAAGAAAGATTTATTTTTATATTTTCAAAAAGATATGCAATGCACCTAAGGATAAACCCTAGACTAAATGCATATAAAGCAAAGACTTGTTATTTTTTTAATTTTCTTTATAAATGTGAAAGAAAAAAAACCTACTAACAAGTGCATGTAGATAATGTAATCAAAGCAAAAAGACTTATGCTCTATATCCACAAAACAAAACCCTAGATTGACCTAAGGTATCACAAGACCTCTGTATTGAGGAGAACTTGCATAAGGGAAAAATCGAACCACATTGGATAAGGAAATTGAACAACAAGGCTGAACAATACAAAGATCAAATAGATTCTAAGTTCAGACTATGAATTCTAAAAGAGGCTGATCAGAACCATGCACCACAAGGTCATGCCAAGTAAGGAGGTGAGGAACAGAACAAGATACAAGCTCAAAGGCTTAAAAAAGGGTTACAAAATAATTTAAGAGTACATTCAATGGGAGACACCACTTACGAATGGTCTTACACAAACAAAGGACCCAGGAGGATCCCTCAAGCAACACTATCCCACCCCAAACAAGCCCCAAAAAGTGAAAAAAGCACTAAAAAAGGGAATACACAAGTCTTTTTAGGCAAAGTCGCATATGACACGTAGGTTTCCTACTATAAATTCTTGAATGGATTAGGAATATGATACTGTTGGGTGAAACAATCATGTGTGGGTGGTGGAAGGCCTCAAAAAGGTAAAAAACAACCTTAAAAAGCCAAGTAAGGTGTCCATAAAGACTTAAGAATGACTCTTGACCTACAAGGACTCATAACTTTAATTACACTAGAAAAAAAAGAAAATGAGACCCCAAAACAAACAAGGCTTCCCCAACGGAGTCACCAATTTTGTTGTTAAGAAATTGTTCCTATGGCTAGGGTCAAGGATACCAACGTACTAGGGGTGTAAAGACTAATATATAAAGCTTTGCAAGCATAAATATGAACATGGGTTCAATGATTAGAAGGGTTCATACCTTACAAACTCAATGTTGATGCAAGCTTTCCTTTATCCCTCGTCTTTCTCTTCAATCCAAGAGACCCACAAAACAAATTCAACCTTCTGCAAACCAGTTTGACCACATATACAACAATGATAATCAAAATAATATGAAACCCTTATATGATAAACATTAACATGTGATCATAAACAAAGATGCAATGTCTATCATACAATGATTTGGAAAGGGAATAGCATAAAATATTTATTAACCAATAGAAGGAGTACAAAATGTACCTTCTCCTCATGCAAGTCACCTTATGAAACCTTCAATATGGATCTCTTTCTTCTGTCCTCCAAGATTCTTAGTCTCCAAGCTATGTGACAAAGGGAGATGACAACTAGGGAAAATGTAGGGGGAGTGAGAGTCCCAATTTCACCATCATAACAATTCCAAAGGCCAAGTCCCCTCTCATGGGCCCCTCTCCCTCTCTTATATAGTATTTTGAAGAGTTAGGGTCTAGGATGGATCAATCACAACCAAAGGAGTAGTTCCAAAAGTACCCAAACCAACCAAATTTCGATATTTTTATATTTTTTGACCACTTATAGGAATATTCACGGGTTTCCCACTGACAACCCGTGAATGCAAAGTGAAATTCACAGGTTTCCTTCTGACAACTTGTGAATGGGTAACTTAAAAACATTTTTTTAGGGTATTTCCAAGGATTTTGAGGAGTTGGTGTCTTCTGGAAAATTGTCCCTTAATTTGATATCTTGGCAATGGTCTAGAGGTTAAACAGAGTTATAGAAATTCAGATATGGAACTTCCATCCACACGTGTCCTTTGAGTGACTGACAACAACTTCCATGAATTGTCGTCATGCAACCAAACATGTAAGCATCGTCACGGATGGAGAAGTGCCATTTTGGGCTATAACAGTCTCAAAATGATAACAATTTACTGGATAATGAAATATTCAATTTCCCAATCTATAGAGGAAGGGGATAATCAAACGCACATTGACATATTAAAGAAACTTGCTTTTATGGAGGCTAGGTATGATGCTCTCATCAAGGTACATTAGACCTTAAAAGTGGTGGTCATGGAGGATAAGGTCGAGGTCAATCAAAATGAGTCTAACAACATTACTCTCATGTCAATTTCATCATACTCAACTTTGACTCAGAAGATGAGAAATGGCTCATATATCAACTCTTGTTGGTTTCTTTTGTCTTTTGTTTTTCAGTTTTTTGGTCATAGGGGGTTCTACAAAGAATTTTTCTTAATACCGCTAGCTTGTGGGAGGGTTAAAGTTAGCAATTATACCCCCACCTTCTGGGCCAAACTATTTGTTATTATTCTGTTATGGTAGCATCTATGATGGGCAAGATCCTTTTTGTCAAGACAATTAGGGCTCTATTAAATGATTACCAATTTGTTGAAATTGTATTGTTTATAAATGTTTATACTGTTATAGAAGAATTTATTATGGATAATATCCTTTTTATCAGGGATAATTTTAAGAACATCCCCCGAAATTTATATGTATAATAAATGGGTGAATATCTTTAATATATAGGAAACTTTGAAGGATATTTTATCAATAATATAATATGTATGTATAATGTTTTTGCTAATCTTTTATATATTATAGAATCTTGTAAAATATTCACGAATATTTATCTAAATTATAAGATATTGTAAAATCTTAGGGAATATTTCACTAAATTAAAAAATATTGCAAAAACTTGGTGAATGTTTCATGAAATTATAAAACCTTGTAATGTCTTGGTGGATATTTTCTAGGAAGACTCATCTTTTGATTCTATAGATTACTAAGGTAGTGCAATAAAAGATAATATACTTGAGATCGACTCTCTCGAATCTTAGACCGTTAAATGGACAAATGCATGAATGAGGAGAGGAGGGATTTATTTATACATTTCACAAGCAGTATTGGGTCACTCATAACTGGGGATGTTGATGAAACAAAACTACACTAACTGGATTCAAGGTAAGTGGGGAGTCCAATTTTATCTCGTCCCTTAATGGTCCAATGGACACGTGGGGACTTAAATATTGGAATATCGACATACTTATAGAATTGAACACTTTACATTGTGGAGTGATTATGACACCCATGAACCATTATTAGAATATGGAGTTTTATCAAGACCCACAACCTTAATATAGTGTATGAATTCTTGATTATCTTATATTCCAAATCTCTCATTTTCAAGCCACTCTCTAAGAAAAAAATAACCTTGTTATCTATTTATAGATATGAATGCCACGTTTTCCTTTTTTTTGTTGATAACCAATATATAAATTATGTCATTTGATTTAGAATTTTTAGAGTTAGTTAGAAATTTGCAATGGTTATTAGAAATAAGAACATATAGCAACAAGAATAGAAATAACATTAATGCATCATCATGCATACCATTATAACTACTATGTTAAAGACTACATTTTCTCAGGTAAACTGAGAAGGTATTTGTATCCATGTCCTTGAAATTTTTGAAAGCATGCAAAATGTGGTAAATTTTTTTAGCACCCTCATTGAATGCAAAAGACTAGATATCAAATAGTATAATGTCTACATCTCAGGTGAAGAATTCCCTGTATATATTATATACAATCATGATGGAAATGAAGTATCATGTTCCAACTAAGTCATATATTTATCATACACAACTAGATCCATTTATGGATGATGGTAGCAATTACACATCAAAACAAATCACAAAAAAACATTTTAAATCTGAATGACCCTTCCAAAAATCAAAATATCATAAAACAAGTACCGAACCTAACAAATTTAGGTCGCAGATAAAATTGACGAACTTGTCAATATGAATTAAAAAATATACCAGTCACAAACTTCTCAATACAAATAAAAGAATCTGCAAAAACGCTTTGGAGAACTCTACAAGAAGACAACCAAAATAATGACCATTCCACTGTAGCCCTGCCATTATAATCAATGTGCATTCATTTATATTACAAACATCCCAAACATCAATAATAATAGACATACAATATGAACACATACACTGTCATTGACACCTTATATCCAATAATAATTGTAGAGAAAGATCCTAATAAAAGCACATTTCAAACAATTGAGTCAAATTCAATTTGAATATATAAAAACCATGTGGCATCTCTCCATAAACAATAGCACCCACTAAAAACATATAAATGTTAGTCAATAGTTTAAACATGACAATGCATAAAATAAATCATATATTTTGAGCCCTATAACAATTTCATGGAACCAATAATCCTAGGATAAAATAAAACCCTAATAACACTGAATGAGCCATAAGAATCAAGAGTTCCCTGGAATTCAACAAGCATAAAAAAGTCCATAATAAAAAGCATGATAAAAGTTAAATTTACAATATAATAATCTATTGTAACTATGGATAAAAAGCATAAAAATCATAAAAAACATGATAAACCGCATACTACATTAATTATTGGATAAAAAGAGTGATGCGAGTTTGTATTCTTCGATAAATTGCATGTGCGGAATGTCCCTTCAGGCCTAAGCTTTCAACAATGGAGAAGTTATGTGAAGATTAAAATGTTGAGAAAACTAAGAATGAAAAATGGAATCACATCAACCAGAACCTTCACTTTGCAAGCACAATCTCATGTGGGTGAACCATGAATCATTGTAGCCTTTATATAGAAAAAAATAGCCCCTTATTTTCCCTGCATTAATGGAAATTGAGGGCTCAAAGAAGGTATCACAAGAAATTTACTAAAAATATAGGTGAATGTAACCCTATGCCTAAATTACAAGGAAAATGAAGGGAGTCTCGATTACTGAAAATTAGGGGCGAGTGAATGATTTCACTAGAATTTCTCTAGAAATTTTTGGGCGAAAGATAGATTCGAGGGAGATTTTTCTAGGGAGAAATTATTTTTTTTTCATTTTCCCCATTAATATACATGAGGCAATTCATTTTGGATTTTTTTTTCTATTAAATATTGGGCAAATATATTTTAGCTAAAAAACCCCTTTCCATATAACAAAATAACCCACTAAATTTGTGTAACTCCCTTAATATAGCCAATAAACTATATATAACCCCCAAAATTATCCATACTTTTTATCAGGACAATTAAAACCCAATTAATTAATTACAAGTTTGTTGAAATTGTATTGTTTATAGATGTTTATAGAGTTAAAAGATTATCAATATATTTTGACTATCCTAGTTATGTCATACATTCTTCCCAGAGAAGAAATTCAAATCTATTTTGTTCTAATTTTTAGAAATTCAAAACTCTTATAATATTAAATTTTTTACTTATATATTAGATTCATAACTTACACTATTTTTACAATTTTATTTAAACATAAAAAAGTTGTTACCTTAATCAAATGGAAATTGTGAAACCTTTAACGAATATCGAAATACTAATATAATTAGTAAAACGTACACCAAAGTGGTTAGTTGGTATACGAGTTTGATGTATCTTAAACGTTTTTAGTGTGCATTCTAAATACTTAAAATTATTTTAAAAGTTTATGATTTTTTAAAACTTTATATTGTAAAAATTCACTTAGATATATGAGAATAGCTCAATTTTGGGTAGAAAGTAAGCATAATTTTTCCTTCATCATACCATTTTATATTAATGGACAAAAAAAATGGAAATTAAAAAAATTCACTTTTGTATTATTGATGGGCAGTGAAAAAAATAAAATGGAAATAAAAAAATGTGCAATTTTGGTATATTGTCATTGTTATTATATTAATTGTTTTTTAATTATATTTGTTGGTAGTGTTTTTTTTTGTTGGCTAATGAGAAGAACCCCTGACTAGCAGGTTTTCCATTGGCTATGTTACCACGAACCAGGGGCATTTAAGCCGTCAAAATCACTTGGGGATCGCACCCGGCCTGGACCGCACCAACCCTTAACATGGTTGGATTTTTAGTATCCATGGGATTTGAACCAGCGACCTTTCCGCTTAGGGGGCATCTTAACCATACCCCGCCACCAACTATTCTACATCTCACTGTAATGTCCTCAACCCTCCGACCGACGAAGAGGATGCTACCGATGCTGCTATCTACCCGGGCAACTAGCCCCATGAACATACACATAAAAATTGAAATGCTCTGAACTAAAATATGCATACATTATTACCATACAGCGGAAGTAAAACCATACATTCTAGCATTCAACATGTTCATTGTAATTCATTATCAAATGTAATTGCAGGGATTTAAACACAAGAATACTTATCTTAAGAAGAAGAACGCCCCACAACCAGTTATGTCGCTGCAACGTTCCACCCAACCATAGGCCAGTGTGCTCCTTAATCTCTCAGCAACACTGCCACCCCCGAGTTGGGCATGATTCCCTAAGGAATAATGAAACTAAGCCAGCTCACACATAGCCAAATATATGTCCAAAAGTCAGTCAGCCAACACGGTTAGGTTTATCAAACCGAGAGTACACAACAACACATAACCAAGCCAACAAGTTGGGTTTATCAGGTTATCATGAGATGGAAGCACTGTCTTCTAAGCTAGTGGGCTCATTGAAGAGCTAAGGATGCCTACACTAGAACTAGCTTGACTCCTAAGACATCCACACACACCCAACACAAGGAATCATTCCCTTCTTTGTTGCACAGTCCCTTAGGGCATGAATTCCCTTTTAGTGTTATTCAGGGGGTGTAGAGAAGAGAGCCAACCCTCTAGCTCTGTCTATGAGGATCCTGTGAAACACTAGGTTTGTCAAGCAGACTCCTTTCCACTCCTACATAGTGCAAAGACCAATTACATACACAGCAAAATACACCATTTTTGGGTTGAGGAAAACATTTTAGCCACAAAATTTAATTTCCAAGGAGGGTAAGAACAACCCAGTAACAACAAACAGTATCCTAGGGACGTTTTTGGCCCTAATGTGGCAAAAAACGAAAAACAACAACAACACCCAAGAGGATGTGGTTTCTCCTCTAAATTGATGGGAACACAAAAACGATTTTCAGCTTGGCAACATTGGGGAAATGCAACAAAAAATGTTGGGGAAGAAACTCAACCACAAGAACATCACAAAACGAAATTCTCAGCCTCTAGAAAACGAAGAACGATTGTCCACGTGAGGAAGAAATACACAGCAAATCCAAAATCTTGGATTTCACACTCGGGAAATGCCCAAAAGCCCAAATCGTGAAGGAAAAACACACCGCCAGCAAAATCGTGGAGGTAAGAACAATTCCTAAGCTTCCTTGTGTGAGCCAAAAATGAAGGACGTGGATTTATGAGCAAATGGCATGCATTTTTGGGGGTGTTTACTTGCCCCAAAAGTCAAAATTGCTTTTTCCCAAAAAATGGGTTTTCCCCAAATTCGAATTTCCTGCTCATACTCTTCCCATCCCCATGAAATAACTAACTCAACCACCTTCTGGCAGAATTTAATGATTGGGGGAAAAAGACAAAATGGGTAGTTGAGGGTTTGATGGGTTCTCTCTTTGACATTTGGATTTTCCCCATTGGCCCAAAGGTTTAAATAATTTCCCTCCCTATCCTTAGGAAAATCATGCCCCCATCTCATTATTTGTTGCATAGACATAGCTGGTTGTGGGTATTTTAATTAAAATGCATACTTACATGATGCCAAAATTATAATGTGTCGGATAGCACGATATACCATCGACAATGATTTTAATCGCTGGAACATAAAATGATAAATCAATGGTGGGGATTTTATCTTTAGCTCCACACCACGATTAATTACAATATATACATCATATACATTTTAATGCAAATGGGGTAAAAACCGGGGTGTTACATTCCCCTCCCCCTTCAATAGCACTACCCTCAGTGCTTTACAAAATTGAAAAAAATGCTACACTGGTACCACCTCAGTGCTCCGCAGAATTGAACAAAAATGGATGTGCCAATTGCATGGCATCCTCCAGCTCCCATGTAGCCTCTTCAAGACTGTAGTGCTCTCATTGCACCTTTAATTGCCCTATGAATCGGCTCCGGAGCATTGCGACATTCCTGTCGAGGATGCACATTGGCTCGATTTGGAACTCTCCCGTGGGTTCCACCTGAATCACATCCCAATTTATCACATGGTTAGGATCATGTACATATTTCTTAAGAAAAGAAACATGAAAAACATTATGAGCTCTAGTGCTACCAGGAAATCCAAGTCTATATGCAACTGGCCCTATTCTTTCAAGCACTTCAAACGGCCCACAATATCTAGGTGACAACTTGGCACAACTTCCAAGCTTCAAGGAACTCTTCTTTTCCCTCACTCTAAGGTAAACATGATCCCCTACATTGAACTCTCTGTTCACCCTATGCTTATCCGCATAGCTTTTCTGTCTGTCTTGGGATGCTTTCAGATTCTGCCTAATCTTTACAACCTCCTACTCCATCTCCTTGAGCAATTCGGGACCAAGCACAACTCTGTTCACTGGATTATCCCACGTCACTAGTGTCTTACACCTTCTGCCATACAAAGCTTCATACGGACTCATCCCCAAGGATGCCTTTGTCCATTTTTATATGCAAACTCTACCAAGTGTAAATAATCTTCCCACTTGGTTGGTTTGTCCATCACATACATACGAAGCATGTCCTCAAGTATCCGGTTGACTCTCTTTGTCTGACCATCAGTCTGAGGATGGTAGCCAGTGTTGAAGTTCAGCTTTGTACCCGAATCTGAAAACAACCCCTTCCAAAAATTGGAAGTGAAATTGACATCTATGTCAGAGACTATTACCTTAGGCAATCCATGCAATTTGAAAATCTCTTTCATGAAGATGTTTGCAATGTCATCAGTCTTATGCGTAGAATTCATCGGTATAAAATGTGTTGCTTTTGTCAACTTTTCCACCACAACCATGATGGAATCATGTTGTCTCCAAGTCATTGGAAATCCTGTAATAAAATACATGGAAATAACTTCCCATTTCCATTCTGGAACTGGAAAAGGTTGCAACAAACCTGCAGGGTGTTGATGCTCAACCTTTACCTGCTGACATTTCATGCACCTTGAAATATATTCAGCCATGTCCTTTTTCGTTCCTGGCCAAAAGTACTACTTTCTGGCTATACCAATTGTCTTCTGATATCCTGGGTGACCAGAATATGGAGTTTGATGGATTTCATCCCTAACAACTCTCCTCAAATCTGCTACATTTGGAATATAAATTTTGCCTTTATAAGTAAGAAGTCCATCTTCTTCCAACTTATATCCCTCATACCTCTTCTCAAGACTTTGCTGTTGCAATTTGTCTTATACCTGCTCATACAATTCATCTCCAGTAGTATGATTAACAATCTGCTGCCTCAAATCTGATTGGAAAATACTAAGAGATGCCACATGCATTTCCTGCACCTTCCTGCTAAGCGCATCAACTACTTTATTCTCTTTTCCCTTTATGTGCTTGATTTCAAAATCAAACTCACATAAAAAATCCATCCATCTCGCTTTCCTAGCATTCAGAGTAGGTTGATCAAACAAATACTTCAGACCACAATGGTCTGTCCTTAGCTCAAATTTTCTACCCATCAAGTAATGCCTCCACATCTTGAGAGCATGTACTATGGCTGCAAGATTTAGATCATGAGTGGCATAGTTTTTCTCATGTTCCTTCAACTTTCTTGATTCATAACATATCACGTGGTTGTCTTGCATAAGGACTCCTCCAAGCCCTTGTCCGCATGCATCGGTACATACCACAAAATCTTTCTCTGGGTCTGCAACCTTCAATACTGGTGCACCGGTGAGAAGGTTCTTCAACTACTGGAAGCTTTCTTCACACCTCGATGGCCATTCAAACTTTATCCCCTTCTTTTGCAAAGAAGTGATGGCATGTGCAACTTTGGAGAATCCTTCAATGAATCTCCGGTAGTATCCTGCAAGTCCCATAAAAGATCTTACATCTGTCACATTTCTTGGAGTAGGCCAATTCATACCCTCTTCAGGGTCCACAGATATACCCTCTTCTGAGATAATGTGACCCAAATACTGAATTCTATCTCTATAGAAGTCACACTTGCTCTGCTTTGCATACAACTGGTGCTCCCTGAGCAATTGCAATGTTAATCTCAAATGCTCTTCATGCTCTTCCTCATTCTTAGAATAAGTAAGGATGTCATCAAGGAAAACAAGAACAAAATTGTCCAAACACATGCTAAAGACACTGTTCATAAGGCACAAAAATGTAGCTGGTGCATTTGTGAAACCAAATGGTACCACTACAAACTCATAATGTTAATACCTTGTTCCGAAGGTTGTCTTATGAATGTCTTCATCCTTAATTCTCACCTGATGGTAACTAGACATCAAGTCAATCTTGGAAAATACCTTTGCTCCTCTCATTTGATCAAAGAGGTCATCAATTCTAGGAAAAGGGTATTTGTTCTTCACAGTGACTTTGTTCAGTTGTCTGTAATCAATACACAACCCAAGTGTACCATCTTTCTTCTTTACAAACAAAACTGGTGCTCCCCACAGAGACACACTCGGCCTGATATACTTCTTCTCCAAAAACTCTTGTAGTTGCATCTTCAACTCTAGCATTTATGGTGTACTCATTCTGTAGGGTGTCTTGGACACTGGTGTTGCTCTTGGCACAGTTCAATTGTGAAATCAATGTCCCTCTTTGAAGGAAGCCCTGGAATCTCATCAGAAAACATATTCTTGAATTCCTGCAACACATGAAAGTCCTCCAACCTAGGAGTTTCATTCTCTGTTACCTCCAAAATATGAGCAGCATACAATTGGCAACCTTTCCTATGGAACTTCTTCAACTGCATTGCTGAAATATTCCTCATAGAAATCACCTTTGGAATACCTCTTACCACTACAGGGTTCCCTTCTTCATCCATGCATTTGAAATTCTTATTGTAACAGTCAAGCTTTACCTTGTGAGCTTCTAACCAATCCGTTCCAATGAGAACATCATAGGAACCAAGTGGTAGAATGTTTAGATCTACACAAGTGACTAATCCATTCATGACCAATGGACATTTCTCTACCACTTCACTAACCTTTCTCTTAGTTCCAGTGGCTAGCTGAACTAACCAAGATTTTCTATGCTTTACTTTCTTAAAAGCACAAATCTCCACTACTCTAGGGGTAATGTAACTGTGAGTATAACCAAGGTCAATCAAAATAGAAACAGATTGCTCAACAATCTTACCTGTAACTTTAACCCCAATTGACTGGTGATCTTTGTGGCGGTCCTCCAATGCTGCATAAATCCTAGGGACGGCCCTTGCTACTTGACCCACTATTTCTGCTTCTTGAATGTTGTAAGCTGGCCTTGCATTCTCATTCTCAAGTGGACAATTTCTGCGCATGTGGGGCCCTCCATATTTCCAACATTGGAGAGGTTCTATGTTCTACTGCGGATCTCTTGGCTTCTCTCCCACCACTTCAGTTGGCTTAATAGCAGCTTGGGATGGCTACTTTTGCTGATTCCTGAAGATAGAAGGTTTGGAACCTTTCTTCCTTTGGTTAGACTTCTCATTCTTTTTGTCCTTCCATGTCTTTTGATAATCAGGTTTACCTTTGCTTTGCTCATAGAAGTACTTAGCTTTCCTTATTGCTTCTTCAAGAGTTCTAGGTTCATAAAACTCAATTTTGTCTTTGTAAGACTGAGGCAAGGCACTCAGGAAACGTTGGATTTTCACCTTCTCATCTTTGATGTACCTGACATACCTCAATAGTTCCAAGAACTTATTCGCATACTCTTCCATGGTCTGCTGTCCCAATCTCAACTCATGGAATTCTTTAATCTTATCATCATAGTACCTATCTGAGAGGTACTTCTACTTGAAGTATTTCTTGAATTGTTTCCACACAATTATTCTTTCATTAACCTTCTTTACTTGTCTATGGTGTTCCCACCATATGGATGCTCTTCCAGTCAAATTGAATATAGATACCCTTTCTTTCATATTTCCAGAGTAGTCTTGAACTTGGAAATACTTCCTCATCTCAAGAAGCCAAGCCTCAGCTTCTTAACCAGTCTTGACCTCACCATTAAAAGTAGGAGGCCTTTCCTTTTTGAATTCATCTCGTGAATTGTTCTTGTAATGTCTCCTCCTCTTATTCCTACAAAATGGAGAGCTTGAATCCCCACTGGGTTTTTCAGAATCAGATGCCCCAATGGTAGTCCATTCTAGAGTATTCCTTCTGTCCCTAGAAGCCCTCCTGGAGACATGGGACCTTTTACTGGAATCTCCCCTGACCCTACTCCTGCTTCTTTCTGGATTAGCTATATGCTGCCCAGAGTTTATCTATCCCTGGATGTCTGTCAAACTCTACAGTATAGCTACATTTCTCTAATTTTGATCTTCTTGAGCCTTAAGAATCCTTTCATTGTCTCCTCTACAACTTTGCAACTCCACCCTTAGGCTCCTCATGGTGGCTGCAAAATTTGGGGAAGTATCTTGAAATCTTCTCCCATTGGACTCTGTCTCGTTATTTCCAACTCTGACATTTTCTCCCATAGCATCTTCCTCGAACTCATAGGGGTCCTATGCATCATTCATGTTGTCGATTCTCATCTTGGCCCAACCACGAACGGATTTTTTTTTAAACTGCTCTATGTAGAATGTTTCCTTTGAAGGTGACTATAGTTCTGCACAATGTGTTAATAACACAACTGTTAGCTGCATAACAATCTCATGAATTCATAATTACTTACCTGCATTGGAAAATACTATATTGACAACTTTGTTAAAACACATAATTTTCTTTTCACCAAGAATGGTGGTCTTAAGGGGGACGACGGGGTTCAAGGGCTGAAAAATACCACTAAAAAACTCAGATTTTTCCATTTGATCAGATCCCTTCCCAACAAGCCATCGGATGTATTGGGTCACTTGTTGAAAACTCTTCCAACGCCTTGGCAGACCGATCTTCATTTGTTATCTGACGCACATCAGATCGATCTTCATCTGTTATCTGACACCATATCGGGTCGATCTTCATCTATCTTCTGATGCACATCGGATCAATCTTTATTTGTCTTCCGATGCATATTGGGTCGATATTCCTTTGTCTTCCAATGCACATCGGGTCAATCTTCCTTTGTCTTCCGATGCACATCGGTTCAATCTTCCTCTGTCTTCCGGCGCATCGAGTCGATCTTCTTTTACCTTTCGATGCTTCGACGGATCGATCTTCTTTTCTCTTTTGACGCGTCGAATCCCTTTTGTTGAGCCTTGTCGATACCTCGGCTCCGCTTCAACGAATGTCTTCCGAGATGCCTCGGAGAGCTTCTCCCGAGAGACATCAGAAAGTTATCCTAGATGCCTCGGAGAGCTTCACCCGAGAGCCATCGAAAAACTTTTCCCTGAGATTTCCTATACTTAGAAAAATTTGTGAATTTTTCTTCTTATCTTCCTCTTTCATTTGTCGTGTCAGCTCCCTTCCGACGAGCCTTACTGACACCTCGGCTCTGCCTAGCCGAGACCTTCGGCTCCTTTCGACTCTGAGACCATCGACAAAATTTCAAACTTAGAAATTTTGAAAATTTTCTCTCGGCTTGGCTTCTTTGTTGGATGGACTCAGCTCAAGTTATCTGACGTATCAGATGGACTTGCGCCTAAGTCATCCGATGTATCGGATGGATTTCAGCCTAAGTAATCCGATATTTTCCATACTTAGAATTTTTTTTTTTGAAATTCTTCCTGATAGCTTGTGCTCAGCAGAGATGAACCCTGCTTCTGTCATTTCTCTTCATGGCCCATTGAGGCCCATGATGCAATGAAGCTCTGATACCACACTGTAACGTCCCCGATCCTCCGACTGGCGAAGATGATGCTATCAATGCTGCTATCTACCTGGGAAACTAGCCCCATGAACATACACATAAAAATTGAAATGCTTTGAATTAAAATATGCATACAATATTACCATACAGCGGAAGAAAAACCATACATTCTAGCATTCAACATGTTCATTGTAATTCATTATCAAATGTAATTGCAGGGATTTAAACATGAGAATACTTATCTTAAGAAGAAGAACGCCCCACAACTAGCTATGTCGCTCTAACGTTCCACCCAACCATAGGCCAGTGTGCTCCTTAATCTCTCATCAACACTGCGACACCCGAGTTGGGCATGATTCCCTAAGGAATAAGGAAACTAAGCAGGCTCACACATAGCCAAAGATATGTCCAAAATTCAGTCAGCCAACACGGTTGGGTTTATCAGACCGAGAGTACACAACAACACACAACCAAGCCAACAAGTTGGGTTTATTAGGTTATCAGGAGATGGAAGCATTGTCTGCTAAGCTAGTGGGATCACTAAAGAGCTAAAGATGCCTACACCAGAACTAGCTTGACTCCTAAGACACCCACACACACCCAACGCAAGGAATCATTCCCTTCTCTGTTGCACAGTCCCTCAGGGCATGACTTCCCTTCCAATGTTATTCAGGGGGTGTAGAGAAGAGAGCCAACCCACCAGCTCTGTCTATGAGGATCCTGTGAAACACTAGGTTTGTCAAGCAGACTCCTTTCCACTCCTACACAGTCCAAAGACCAATTACATACACAGAAAAATACACCATTTCTGGGTTGAGGAAAACAGTTTAGCCACAAAATTTAATTTCCAAGGAGGGTAAGAACAACCCACTAACAACAAACCGTATCCTAGGGACGTTTTGGCCCTAACGTGGCCAAAAACAAAAATCAACAACAACACTTAAGAGGATGTGGTTTCTCCTCTAAATCATTGGTAACACAAAAACAATTTTCAGCTTGGCAACATTGGGGGAAATGCAACAGAAAACGTTGGGGAAGAAACCCAACCACAAGAACATCACAAAACGAAATTCTCAGCCTCTAGAAAATGAAGAACGATTGTCCACGTGAGGAAGAAATACACAGCAAATCCAAAATCGTGTATTTCGCACTTAGGAAATACCCAGGAGCCCAAATCGTGAAGTAAAAAGACATAACCAACAAAATCGTGGAGGTAAGAACAGCTCCTAAGCTTCCCTGTACGAGCCAAAAATGAAGGATGTGGATGTATGAGCAAATGGCATGCATTTTTGGGTGTTTACTTGCCCCAAAAGTCAAAATTGATTTTCCCCAAAAATGAGTTTTCCCCAAATTTGAATTTCCTACCCATACTCTTCCCATCCCCATGCAATAACTAACTCAACCACCTTCTGGCTGAATTTAATGATTGGGGGGAAAAGACAAAATTGGTAGTTGAGGGTTTGGTGGGTTCTCTCTTTGACATTTGGCTTTTCCCCATTGGCCCAAAGGTTTAAATAATTTCCCTCCCGATCCTTAGGAAAACCATGCCCCTGTCTCATTATTTGTTGCATAAACATAGCTGGTTGTGGGTATTTTAATTAAAATGCATACTTACATGATGCCAAAATTATATTGTGTCAGATAGCACGATATACCATCGACAACGATTTTAATCGCCGGAACATAACACGATAAATCGATGGTGGGGCTTTTGTCTTTAGCTCTACACCACGATTAATTACAATATATACATCATATACATTTTAATGCAAATGGGGTCAAAATCAGGGTGTTACACTCACGAATTACATTTGTTGGTAGTATTGGAGTGGGTTGAATAGCCGATTTGCTTCAGCCCATAGTCTCATTTTTTTTTCACAGAAACGGATAAAATTTGTATTAGATTAAAAAGACTGTAGCCCAACCAAGCTTACAAAGGGGGGAGATCAGATAAAAGAGGGTTGATGACCTCTAAGATTATTGTCAGCCTTCTTATGAATACTCTGGCAGAAAGATCCCACTTGCTTCTAAGGCTTTTTCGAGAAAAAAAGATTGCTTACAAGAGTAAACTCTCACGAATTGAGAGCAGAGAAGAGTGCAGAAGCAATGCATTAAATGGAAGGAGAGGTGAGATGCCCCTTAATGAAAGGGTCCAATTGCTTCTAGGAGCTCGAAAAAATGTTTGAGGCCGCTTCCTTTTCCCTACGCTCTTTGTTGGTCTTTCTCCCTCTGGTGAGGGGAGGAGAAGGGGCTGTAAAGTCTTTAGAATCAAATTTTCCCTCTGAACCAGATGAAGGGACTAAGGATTCCAATCCTGCTTGGGCTGGAGCCTTGCGACCTTAACCTGATGCTTGGGGGGGATCAGGAGGAGTAGGTCTTGGAGAATCTTCTTTCGTGGAAGGAGTAGCAAGAACTGACTTCAAGAGGCCGGAGGGAACGGCTTGCGCCTGGTCATCTCCTGCTTCCAATTCTTGATCTTCAACTTCCTGCAAAAATTCAAAGCCGTTTTTGTTTTCCAGCAGAGGATATTCTACGAGAGGAGTCAGATCTTGAGATGAACCCTTATGTTGTGAGGCTTGAGGCTCCTTTCTTCGAGGAGGTCGTCATTGATTGATGACCAATTTGAACTCTATATCTGTGGGAGCGGGAGGAATTGCTGATTTCTGTGATTCTGCAAGATTGGGGAATCTTTTTGCGAAGTGGCCATATACATGGCAAAATTTGCATTTGAATGGAATATGCTCATAGTCCAGTTCTTGGATGTGACTCTAATCTCCTAAAGTAAGATTTAGGGCCTCCAAAAGCCCTTTTTCTAGATTTAACTCTACGTAAATGCGGGCACATCTGAACTGACCCCCTTTTGGATCTGCACTATCTAGGTAGCACCCTAGCTTATTACCGATGTCCATAAGAGTTCCTTTTCCCGAAAGATGAAGTGGGAGGTTAGGTAGTCTTACCCATACTGGAGCAGCTGTAATCTCTGCTTCTGGGTTAAATCCCAGACTCCAAGGAGCTAAAAATAGCCCTCTTGAGCCCATGAAGAAGGGGCCTGATCGGAAGACTATATCTCATTCTTCTTTATTTAGAAACAAATAAACAAAATACCCCCTACCAGCTGCAAAGAGAGAGACATGTCCTTGCAAAATAAGGTTCCAATGTTCTATAATCCAGAGCTCCATCGCCTTAGGGCTGGGCCACAACCCTGTAAACTTACCGATGAGGGATTTCTCTGAGAGGATGAGTGCTTTCTGACATGGATCTAATGGAGAGAGCTCCAGAGAGGGGATCTCATCTATCTTCTTCACGAACTTGGAGGGGGACTGAGAGGCTATTGGAGGAGAGGTTGCTTGAACTAATGCCTTCAAATCCAGGGGCTAGTCATAAGAATCCATAACCAGGAAACCTTGAGCTACCGAGAAGAGGCAAACCCAAAACTCACGCTAAATCGGCATGACTCAGCCCATAGTCTCATTATTTCAATTGTTATCACAATTTTTTTTAGCTAAATTAGTCTCATAACTCTAACAACCACTAATTGTTGAAGGATTCTAGTTATGTAGTCTCATTTTTGTCCCGTGTTATCATCCTCCTTGCACAACAAGTCACAAGGAACAAGATATATTTACTCTACTCCACTACAAAAATTCAAAGGCTTGTAGCCGTAAATTGTCATGCATGTGCAACCTTCTTTGAAGCTCTCTATTTTAAGGTTTATAGGTCGAGTTTAATAAAAGATTCCTTCGACTATTAGTAAGTAAAGCGTTTAGATATTTTTTTCTACCTAAATTTTCCCAACTTGTTCCTAAAAATCACCTTTTGATTGAGCATAAGCCAAGGGTTTTCTTATTGAAGGTTGCAAGGTCAATTCTAATCTTTTTCTTTTCAAGTGTTTAGTATGTAACACACCCTCTTACCTCATGGGTGTGATTTATTTCACTCCTAACATTCTTTTTATTTTGAATAAATATTTATAATTCCCGTGCTTTCTTGATATGTGGTTCTATTTTCATGTGATTTTTTTCAGTCTTATCATGGATGCACACCTAGTTTTGTGTCAATCATTCCCAAGTTCCCAAGATGGTAGATGAAAACAATTATGTTAGATTTGCATCCAACATAAGCATGTAATCCATCTTTTCCCAGACCTCTGGGCATTATGTGCATAGTGATACAATAGTATATCATTTATTTAGAAATCCCATGAGTGCTCTATAACATGCTGTGAAGAGGAGTGCTCTATAACATGCTGTGAAGAGGAAATCAAGGATTGGGCACCTTTAAGTTTTTTGAGTCAGTAAGAGTGTAAGACCTAGTTCAAAGGCAAGCTCTGCAAATGATAGATTTTGATTTTTTGTTGTTGTTGGGGGTGGGGGGAAATATTCCTCATAGGATGACCTGGGAATACTCGCAATCATATTAAAACACCAATTTTTACTAATTTGTAAAACAATTCCTTGGAGTTCTTTTGAATTGGAAAGACAGAGGGTCCAAATGAAACCTCTACAATATGTTTTGTTTTTTGGTTGCAGAGCATGGGAAGGATTGTGAAGCAACTTCTAGTAAGGATCCACAAATGAGAAATTGTTGATCATGGAAACTTAGAGTATTCTAGCAATGTTCTTGGTAATATTCTATAATAAAGAGGGTTCTCTGAAGTATCGGGTCCAAATGAAACCTCTATAATAGTTTTTGTTCTTTTGTTGTAGGGCATGGGAATGTTCGCAAAACAACTTCTAGTAAGGATCCACAAATGAGAAATTATTGAGGATGGAAACCTAGATTATTCTCCCAATGTTTGTCTAAGTAATATTATATAATAAATATGGTTCTCTGAAGTATTATATCCAAATGCAACCTCTACAATAAGTTTTGTTCTTTTGTTGCAGGGCATGGGAAGGATCATGAAGCAACTTCTATTAAGGATCCACAAATGAGAAATTGTTGAGCATGGAAACCTAGAGTATTCTCCCAATGTTTGTCTTGGTAATATCCTATAATAAATAGGATTATATGAAGTATCGGGTCCAAATGAAACCTCTACAATAGGTTTTGTTATTTTGTTGCAGGACATGGGAAGGATCGAGAAGCAACTTCTAGTAAGGATCCACAAATGAGAAATTGTTGAGCATGGAAACCTAGAGTATTCTCCCAATGTTTTTCTTGGTAATATTCTATAATAAAGTGGTTCTTTGAATTTTTTTATGTTGAGGCCTCAATAATCCCCCTAAGTCCACCAAATCCCCCCCTTCCACCCCCTTTTATTTAAAAAAAATGAATCCTTGTCAGTTTACTATATTTTATTGAACAATACTCCTCTTGAGCTTGGTTGATGATTGATTATTGTTGGCTAGATTAAATATTATTTTTAAACAAAAATGGATACTGATATATTTATGAATGACTGAATTGATTTCAACAAAGAGTTACAAACTTCATCACTTCAGAAAGTGTATCGTAGTCTGATAAAATCACCATATACATAGTTACAGTCATCCTGACATGAAAAAGTATTCGAAAAAAGACATAAAGCCCAAGATATTGTAAATTTTGACAAATTGACTATCAACTAAAAGGAAAAAAACTACATATAAGTAGACAACTAAAAACTAAAGTCCTTTTGAGAATTTTTCTCCTCAATAGAGGCCTTATCTATTTCAAAGTCTTCATAAGAGGTGCTTCCATAAATAGTAGAAAAAGCGTCTTTAAAATCTTCATCATCCTCAAAAAATTCTTCCTCAAACTGGAAAGTGTCTCAATGCTTTGCCCGTTGCTACCAAAATGTGAATCCTAAAAACCTTCTGTGGTTTCATTACTAACAACAACAGAAAGATTAGTATCCAAATTATTAGCTTCATAACTAAAAGGATGAACAGGTTGAGTCTAAAGAGCCACTAGATCCTGATTGAACCTGTTAGAATCTAAAGGAACATGGACGAGTCTGTTTGAACTAGAATGACCCATATGTGTCAGATGAATAGTTTTCATTTCATTGTCACCCCTATCCATATAGTCTTATGTATTCTCCTCCACACTGGAGTTTTTCCCTCTTATAATATTTTCATTTTCATTAAGTAAAGCATCATGGTTATCCACATCCTTGCTTAATTCTGAATCTGACTATTCCAATATTTTACAACCCCATAAAGACAACTGAAATTTGTTTCCAGAGAAGAACTAATATGAGTAGAATTATTCAAAACATTCAATTGATCTTGAATTTTCTTCAACTGAATATGAAATGAGTTCATGCTATTCGTGACTCTTGCAACTTGGGTAGAGAGGTCATATATTTTCTTAATTATTTCCATACTATAAACACGACCCAAAATAACCTCTCCCGAAATCCATAGAATACAATCAAAATGACTAGAAATTCTCAAGGGAAAGTAATTGTCTGAACCAATTTCAAAGTAACTAGATAATAGTTTATGGGAAAACCCACATCCATAGGTGGAATTAAGGAGAAAATCGTTCTCATCAAACCATAATAGAGAAATGTCCAGAAAACCACAGCTCCGGAAAAAAACTATTGTGTTGCCCCATGTCCCAGAGTTGGAAATCAGAAAAGAAATCAAGATTTATGAGAAGAAATATGATTAGAGAGAAACTGGGAATAAAAATTCTAGCTCCCCACACTATGGAGAATACAAACGAACTTCCATCAAAACCCACCAGTATTCGAGAAACAACTGAAACCCAGAATTTAGAGCAAAACCTCGAACAATGCAAAATGAAACACAAGGCGGGACGAAGAGATAAAAGAAGGGGACGAAGATTCATAAATGAACTGGTTGGATAGTTATATGTTCCAGCCACCACATCATCCAATAAAGGCCACCTGTCCATGCATAAAATATGTCCAATTAAATGGCACCGACTCTCCCAATAAACTAAGGATGTAAAAAGCATAGTTAAGGAATATTAATGAATTTCATATTTCCCTTATTATCCTTGTAACCTCCTTTGGGGAGATGAGAGGCTTGATTAGCCATATCACCAACCCTCTGATTTATTTCATGAAGCACATGGTAAAATCTTAAAGATTCAAAACGAGAACAAATATTTATAATCCTCTTGTGTAGATGACCGCCAATTTGATATGAAATGTCTTTTCCATGAGAATACTAAGGTATCAGAAGATAAGAATCCCCAATCACTATTAAAGAGACTCTATTAAAGAGACTCGTAGGGTATTTTTTAAGGATTCTAAAATTATACTTAAGTATAGTATTCTAGGCAATTGTTCTAAATTGAAAAAACAAGTTTATAGATAGGAAAGCGAATATTAAATATGAAACATAAAATTAACACTGAAATGTATAAATTTGGGCAAAAAAACATATTTTATGTAAATATAGGCGATATTAGACACCAAATAGCGAATTTATTTTTTGAAAAAAAACCAAAAAAATAGCCAATTGGCGAAATTTCGCCACTAAAAATTACCTTGAAAGAGATAACACCAGCTTCTACCGACAACTTTAAGCCTAAGAACAAGGCCATTCTCTCTGCATGATTATTAGTTCCAATACACAATCCATGTACACACGTCTTTATAGTATTTCCACTAGGGTAAAAGAGTAGCCCCCCGCACCTGCCACTCTAAGTGACTAGATTAATTCTTATCAAGTACTTGTATGATCATTTAGCTTCATAGCGCAATTAATGATATTTTGTGGAAACCACATTTTCAGATAAGTTTTCATTGCAAATTGGATGTTCCTATATTCATCACATTACATGTATCAGAGATTGTGTTGTTATTCCTTTCATATTGAATGACCTTAACATGTGTGAAAGTGTTATATGGCTTTGTCTGGGATCGTTGAAACATTTTTGAACCGTTGGATGACCTAGAGCTCTATTTTAGGAAGAATCCTCACTCTCAGCAAGGGCTCAATATCAAATGCTCTTTTTTCATGAATTAAAATCTCTTAGTTATTGAAGAATCACGCCAATCATAGCTAGCATCTCAAAATACCATATAATTCATGTATTAGATGAGTTACTAATATTCAGTTTTGGTGTAGCATTATTTTGATTGATGTCAATGTCTCTACAAGTATGAAAACGCATAATTAATATTCCCCCACGAACAATATGATCAAAACATCACATATTACAAAAGATAAAATGTTGGATTTGAAGCTAAGCAAACAAACAATTATTAAAAATCCCATCCCCTCTTCTATACACTACAAAAAAACATTTTCCAAACAGATGTCGAATGTGAAATTTAAAAGTTTGCAGAGTTGTTTGACTGGGGTATCCCCATGCTTCTTTTAAATACCTTAAATTTTGGTCTACTTCCATTCTTCATGTTGTTGAATTCCCATCCCATTTTGAAAATATAACATATTGTTTTTCACCCTTGCAAGTCTTAACACTTTTCATCTTTCCAAATTTCAGAAAGCATTTGCAAGTGCTTCAAAGAATCCTTCTTTGTAATTTATGTGAGTATTGGGTATATTTACCAAAGATCAATCTTGAATAATTGTTGTGAATTTGTGATAAAACAACTTTGTTAAAGTTGTGATAAGAAGTTTTGGTGTGATGTAATGCGGAATTTTGGTACGATGCGGTAATAAGTTTTGATACGATGTGATAAGAATTTTTAGGAGGGTGCGAAGTTTTGGGAATGTGAGATAATAAGTATTTGTGTGATGTAATAAGAAGTGTTTAGAAATTGTGATATGAAGTGTTCGATATTTATACCAATAAGTTTTGGAAAGTTGTGACAAGAAGTTTTGTGAAGTTGCAATAAAAAGTTTGGTGTGATGTGATAATAATTTTTTGCAAGGTGAAATGATATGTTTTGATGAAATGTGATAAGATGTTTTGGGAAGGTGCAATAAGAAGTTTTGATGTGATTCCATAAGAAATTTAAAAAATATTCGATGAGAACTTTCAAAAATACGTGTTAAAAAGATGACAACATTTTGAAAGATGATAACTTTACAAAATATGTGATGAGAACTTTCAGAAAGATGCAATGGAAAAATAAGCACTTTCCTAAATATGTGACCAAAAGATAAGAAATTTCAATAAGATGCAATGAAAAGATAAGAAATTTCACAAAGATGCAACATAAAGATAATAACTTGTGGTAAGATGTGATGGAAAGGTAAGAACTTTTGTAGAGATGTTATTTCATCTTTTTTCATTTTGTGAAATGAATCTTTTAGTATTTTCTCCATAAATTGTGATACCGTCGACCGGTCTCCATTTTGGGCATGCTTTACACTATTGAAAATTTCTTTCCGAGATATAAAACTTTGTTGTTATATTTTTTTGAGATTCCTTACCATTTGTTTCATATTTGAAAAACAAAAAAATGGGCACGTTGTTAATGGCCCAAAAAGACAAGTTGAGTTTTAAGAATGTCCCATAAACCTAATTGTTAGGATTATTATAATCCTCCCTTGTCCATTTATAGTCTATTGATAAATTTTTCTATCATAGGGAGACATATTTATTGTACTGGAGTATTGGGAACACATATAGAGGTTAACTTCCACTTACTGTATGTTCAAGCATGCCTTTAAGTACCTCCAAGACCATTCCCTACATTTTAGGAGCCACTCTGAGTGCCACCAGCATCCTTTATCAGTTGGTTACGGTAGGTAACCAGTTATGCCGAGTCTTTCTTCAGTTACATTCGGTTAGATCACTTTCAGTCGGTATATCTCAATTTATGCATGGTTGCATGGGGAAGTGGCGCCTTTTTCCACCTACCTTGTCAGTTTAACTGGTTTAACTAGTTTAACTGATTGTCAGGCTGATTTAATTATCCAACGTTAGACTAGTGGCTCCCATGCAGTGATTTAGACACTCATAGTTAGCTAGTCATTCAGGATTGAGTTGGCAGATTCAAATATTATCCACATGATTCTAATTCTCCTTATTGTAACACTATTGTATACTATTGGAATTAATAAATATTAATGTTGTAATTTAATGATAAGTTCTTATCAATTTTCTCTAAAATTTGTCTTGTTCAGTGTACATTGTTCTTCTATTTCACTGCACAATTATACTTTTTTATTGCTCTCATTTCCTATAGATTGATGGTTCAATAATTCAAACATGGTATCAGAGCCTTGTTCAGGCTGGCAGAAAGTCTTTTCCAATATCTATTTTATACTAGAAGCAACTGAGTTTCCACACAAATCTTGGAATGATAGCCCTGCTCCCTCTGAATTCTGTTCATAGATGTCTATTCAGGTGTGACAGACTCTCAGAAAGTGTACATGTCAAGGTGGAAAGATTGAAATTGACATGATTGTGATTTTTGCAGTATTAGAGGTTAACTGCCACTTACTGCATGTTCATGCATGGCTTTAAGTGCCTCCAAGACCATTCCCTACATTTTAGGATCCAATTTGAGTGCCACCAGCATCCTCCATCATTTGGTTACGGTAAGTAACCAGTTATGCCGAGTCTTTCTTCAGTTACATTTGGTTAGATCACTTTTAGTTAGTCTATCTCCATTTATGCATGGTTGCATGGTGAAGTGGCTCCTTTTTCCACCTACCTTGTTAGTTTAATTAGTTTAACTAGTTTAACTGATTCTCAGATTGATTTAATTATCCAGCGTTAGACTAGTGGCTCCCATGCAGTGATTTAGACACTCATAGTTAGCTAGTAAGTCAGGATTGAGTTAGTAGATTCGAATATTATCCACATGATTCAAATTCTCCTTATTGTAACACTGTTTTATACTGCTGGAATTAATAAATATTAATGTTGTAATTTAATGATAAATTCTTATCAGTTTTCTTTGAAATTTGTCTTGTTCAGTGTACATTGTTCTTACTATTTCACTGCACAACTATACTTTTTAATTGCTCTCATTTCCTGTAGATTAATGGTTCAATAATTCAAACATGGTATCAGTTCCTTGTTCAGGCTGGCATCAAGTCTTTTCCAATCTCTATTGTATACCAGAAGCAACTGAGTTTCCACACAAATCTTGGAATGATAGCCCTACTCCCTTTGAATTATGTTCATAGATGTCTATTCAGGTGTGATGGACTCTGAGAAAGTGTACATGTCAAGGTGGAAAAATTGAAATTGACATGATTGCGAATTGATTGTGATTTTTGCAGGTACCTATGTAGCTTTTTGAGGATTTGATTGATCAACAGGAATATTAATGGATTCTTCATCTCTTGTACCTTGTATCCTTACACCCTTCAACTATGTTGATTGGAGGGAATATATGCAGATATCCTTGTGCAAGTTTGGCCTATTTATGATGACAATGGGAAGAGAAACAAAGCCCCATCACCCTACTAAGAAAAACAATTTCTTGAATCGGTTGGATGAAGCCTTTAGCTTCCTATGCACTGATAGATCCCAGGATATTTTGTTCCATCTTGAGGGAATTAGGACTCCGAAATAAGATTGGGAAAATATTGAATCTTTTTTTGGAAAAAAAGATGATCTTCGAGGGAAGATATTGGAGAATGAGCTCATTGAATTATAGCCTGACAATATCGAAACTATTCAAGAGTTTTTCACAAAATTCAAGTCACTAGAACTGCAATATAAACAATGCAAAATAGAGAGGAAAAATGAGAAGCTTGTGCTATTGTGCTTAACAAAATTGGTTCTGAGTACTCTGTCTTTGTCTCTACCATCCATTCTAGAAGATCTTCCATTCTGGAAGAGATTCCATTCTGGAAGAGATTCCATTCCCAATTGGAAGATGCCTTGTCTAGATGTTTTTTTTGAGTCCTCAATACAGGAGCAAGATAAGTTGGATCAAATTGGAGTGTTTCAAATATCCAAGAATCAAGCTATTTTGATGTCAGACTCAAACAATTTTCAAGCCATAGGGAAGCATAAGGGGAAGTATCCCAAAGCCACTGATTCGAAGACAAAAGATAATCAGAGATCTTCTGAAGGAGCCTTGGGCTCCAAGAAAAAGAAGAAATTCAAAATGACTAGATGTCCATATTGTATGAGAGGTTTTCATCCTGAAAGCTGGTGCATGAAGAGAAAAATCGACCACATGACAAATCTCCTTGAATAGAACAATATTTCCCTTCCACGAGGAGAAAAGAAGTCTGGTGCTAGACAACCGACAGAAGAGCATGAGAGATTCCATGCCTTGAAGGCAGACCTTACTTAATCGAAAGCTTACTTGATATATTTTGGAGCACCCAACCACATGGATTCCTCCAGGGAATCCTTCTCCACTCTCACTCTATCAGGATGACCTAGAATTCACGTGGGGGATGACTCCCGAATCCCAACAATAAGAAGAGGTTTATTTAAAATCCAACATGGTGAGTTTAAGAATGTTCTCTATGTGCCCTCTCTTGTAGCTAATTTGTTGTATGTTTATCAAATGAACCATACATGCTCTCCCAAGAAAGTTGCATTCAACTATGACTCAGTTTAAATCACATAAAAAGATACTAGAAATATCATAGCGAAGGGGTTTGCTAACCATTCCTCAAAGGCTTATGAGTTCTCTCATTTTTTTCCTGTTTCACATCCTACAACTCTATTTAATCATGCTAACAACACCAACAAGATATGGCATGAGAGATTTGGGCATCTCAATTTTAAATAACTCCAACAACTCCACAATGACAAAATGGTTGAAGGCTTGCCTCTCATCCAAACTTCAGATGGAGTATGTCCTGGTTGCTTCGTAGGTAAGCATCTAGAGAATAGGTATGAAGTTGGGAAGGAAACTAGGGATGACTCTACACTTTATTTGATACAAAGTGATGTGCCGGGACCAATTCCTACAACATGAATTAATGGTTCTAGGTATTTCCTTACTTTTATTGATGATTGTCTAGGTTCTGCTGGATACATTTCATGAAAAATATCAAGTCCATAAGATCAGATAATGGAGGTGAATACATTAAAATATATTTTCAGCATTATTGTGAATTAGAGGGGATTCGAATGGAACACTAAGTTCCATACACACCACAACATGATGGTGTGGCTGAGAGCAAAAATAAATCATTGAAGGAGATGGCAACTTGGCTTCTCCAAGCTAAGAATATTTCTCCTTCTCTTTGGGTAGAAGCTGTAAAATGTGCTTCATGCATAAATAACAGAGTTCCTCATAAATAAGTGGTTGGGGCCACTCCATTCAAAGCACTGCATGGGAATAATCCTAATGTCTCTCACTTGAGAGTTTTTGGTTCCAAAGCTTGGGCCAGAATACCCATGGACAAAAGAAAGGCCTTCCAATCCTGGAGTAGTGAATGCATACTGTTGGGATATGCAGAGGATTCAAAAGCATATAAAGTTGATGGAAATTGCAACTATGAAATGATTCATTGAGTGCAGTGTTTAGTTTAAAGAAGATCAATTGTTTGATCTACCACCATCTGAACAACAATAAGGTATAACCACTCTTTCACCTCCTTTTGATGATGATATCTTGTCACATATTTTAGATTCAGATGAAGAGGAACAATATCAACATGATATTGATATTGAGGTTGTATGTCATGAAGATCTAGATCTAGATCCAACTCCCATTCCAAATCAGTGGTCTAAGCCTAGACGGGCCCAAAATCTCATTGAAGCAGATGGGGATGGAGCTGGGAATCTAGAAGACAGAAGGAGAACAAGGGATTAGTATCAGAATGATCATGTTTCACTCTCTCACATAGATTCACTCTCTACATAGTGGTGCAATAAGATTCCAGGAAAGCGTTACTTGATGATATCAAATGATCAACCATTTGGCCCACAAAAGAATAAAATTGATCATTCCTTTCCTCCTACAGGAAGAAGAAACACATACAACATCCATTAGATCAGAAGAACATTGAGAGGTTCACATGCACAACTTCAGAATGTTGCTACACAAAAGAACCATGCTACTACATAGTGCTGCAAATTGTAGCAAAGTTTTTGCAAGTTATTTCCCAAAGAGGAATATTTTTCTCATAAGAATAGCTTGTATTTTATGTTCCTTCTTATTTTGAGGGGGGTTTTTTCACATGAGGTTTTTCTGATTTTCCTTAGTTTTGTATTGGTGACCTTGGGCCTAGTTGCCAGGGCCCAAAGTTGTACAAGTCAAGATTACGGGGGGGGGGGGGGATAGGATTATTATAATCGTCCCTTGTCCATTTATAGTATATTGATCATTTTTTCAGCATAGGGAGACATAGTTACTTTACTAGGGTATGGGGAACACGTATAGAGGTTAAATTCCTCTTACTGCATGTTCATGCATGGTTTTAGGTGCCTTTGAGACCATTCCCTACATTTTAGGAGCCACTCTGTGCCACCAACAACCTCCATCATTTGGTTGCGGTAGGTAACAAGCTATGATGAGTATTTCTTCAGTTACATTTAGTTAGATCACTTTCAGTCAGTCTAGCACCAGTTATGCATGGATGCATGGGGAAGTGGCACCTTTTTCCACCTACCTTGTCAGTTTAAATGGTTTAACTAGTTTAACTAATTTTCGGACTGATTTAGTTATCCAGAGTTAGACTAGTGGATCCCATGCAATGATTCAGACACTCCTAGTTATCCAGTCAGTCAGAATTGAGTTGGTAGATTCAAATATTATCCACATGATTTGAATTCTCCTTATTGTAACACTATTGTATACTATTGGAATTAATAAATATTAATGTTGTAATTTACTGATCAATTATTATTAGTTTTCTCTAAAATTTGTCTTGTTCAGTGTACATTGTTCTTACTATTCCACTGCACAATTATACCTTTCAATTGCTCTCATTTCCGATAGATCAATGGTTCAATAGTTCAAACACAATATTTGGTATAATTTTTTTGAAAAATCATTATCAAAGTGACCAAGGTCATAAATTATGAAAATAGATCAAACTTAGGAAAGTAAACTTAGACACCTTATTATGATGTCTACTGATTTTTTTATGTTAATGAATTTTTAAAATATGATTTGAAGTTTTGACTATTCACAACTTATATATCATGCGGTGATGACATTTCAGTACTGACATTGAAAATGAGAAATGAGATTATACATTTTAATTTGAAGACATTATGTATTAATGGGTGAATTAGGACAATACAAATGCTAGACATCATGGCAAGGAGGATCCACCAACATACATTAGTGATTAGAATCAAAGCACCAAAGAGGTCATTCTCATTAGTGCAACATGAATCAAGTGACTTTTATTAAATAATGCATACTTTTATGTAAGACTTGTTATTTCAAAGACATTAATTGATACTTTCAAAAAGTTAAAAGGGCAAAGAACAAAAACATCAAGTAACTTTAAGGGCCTAGGAGGGGCATCCAAGAGTTAGGATGAGTTAGAGGGCCAAGAGTCAGAAATATATTTCATAAATAGGGTCCTCCTACTCTAAAGAGGGGGCATTTGTCTTGTGAACTATTGTAGACTTTTCTATGGGATTTTAAAGAGAAGAATTCATTGTTGTCCAATCCATTTGGAGATGAACCTCAATTTTGAGGCTTTAATGTGCAAACATCCTATTACATTACTAAGTTATTTTATATTGCAAAATTTTCTCATATAAAAGAAATATATCTGACTTACAATTGTCTCTCAAATTGTTTGTATATAACCACATGGATATGAATATAATCAACTATCTATTTCAAAAATTTCTAGATGTGCAATTGGTTACTTATATTCTTATTTTTATTTACGTACTAACTTTCCCGTCGAGGATAAAATTAGTGATATATTTGGTGCTATGTTTATGTTTTTTATTTTTTTAGGTTTGTTCACACATCATTCTACATTTTCATATTAGATTAGGTGAAATTCATTCATTTAATTTTAGAAAACTATAAACGATGGAGTGACTTGTAATCAGTAAAACCACAAATATATAATGCATACCATGCTACAATCCAAATGTGTTTCCTACATCGATAGTGAAGAGTCTAGTTGGGACTTCTCACTAGGGCGAGCCCCAACTATTAACACATGAGATTTTACCTATCAATATTTCTGGTGCGAGAAGGATGGAAAAATGTATAATTTCCCTATGTAAAGCTACATTTTCTTTCTATATGTATTTTTACGGCTTTTCCACAAATCCTTGCAAGGGAGGACAACATTGAATTCAAATTGCAGGGCACTTTGCATCATCTCGCAAGAAATGCAATTATTTTATTTCCAAAATTCAATGGTGAAGGAAGCACCACATAGTTTGAGCATATTCAAAAATATGAATTTGTGTTAGGACTTATTAACCTTATTAATAGGGATGCGGTTTGAGATTGTTTCATTTCACCCTTGAAGGTAAAGTTTCAAAGTAGTATGATGTCTTACCTATTTGTACAATTCAAAATTGGTTTCAATTTAAAACAATGTTTAGAAACGATTATGGTGAACTCTATTGTTTGCGTGAAGTGGGATAGGATTTCAATTAAATAAAATTAGTGGATGGGGAATCTATTTTTTCAACACATGATTTTTTCAAGTTTATTATCTCCTCTAAGATAACCACAAGCCTCATGTTACAACAATGTGTGAATGTTATGTGCACACTCTTCCCAAAACTGTTATGTGCACACTCTTCCCATTTCTATGTTCATTTTATGGAAGGGAATTGCAGAAATATCAACTCTAATGCTATGAAGAAATAGAGCCTTGATGCCAATAATAAGAACATGATGTAGATTTAGCTATAAGAAAATTCCCACAAACATGCACAAGGAAAATAGAGAGAAGAATAAAGAGACTGAATACAAGAGAAGTGATCCAATATATTTCCAAGTATTATTGATCAAATGAATTGATGATTATTATAATATTAATACATCTTTATAAAGGAAAATTGAGTTGGTGGAAGACAACTCATGCTAGCTCATAAATCAGGTTTACTATATATGATAAACCCCCAGAGGTGGCTAAAGCACTTTCCAACTCTGTTAAGGACCTCACGAATTAGCTAAAGCATGAGTGAGTTGGAATTAGTGACGGAAAAACATGCTTATCTTGGAATATGGAGAGAAAATCATGGAGGATGGGTTGGAAAGAAAAGATAGAAGTTTCATAGTTGACTAGCTCTACTTTATCTAGTGAAAAGTTGGAATAAAGTAGGATAAAGACAAAATATGTAGGAAGGCCCAGTTACTAATTCTGGTAGTCAATAAAGTAGGCAGGATATAACCAGAATCAGGATAGAGGTGCTCCTGGGGTGTATATGGAAAGTGTTGACCAAGTGGTGCAAGTGGATGCCAACTATCTAGGCTAGTAGGTTCGAATTTAATAGAAAATGATTAAATATTGCTATCCTAAGTAGTATGGAGTGGGTTCATAATATCCCAACACCCCCCTTTAAGTCTGAATTTATAATGTATTTATCTAAAATAAACAGAAATATATTCCTATATAGGTGTATATAGGGCTCAACAACAAGGCTATGGTCACCCTTTACATTTATTCATATCTAGAAAAGTTGAGGAAAGAGGCAAATCACATGGGGAAAATATTCCCTCGAGAAAGGAAAAGGCACAAAATTTGAACAACATGTCTTCAATTATGTATTTATATTCACTTGAATGATTTGAATGAACTACTTCTGGTGAAATACTTTGATGAATAATTTTTCTACTCCATGATCATGCGCTGGAGTGTAGAATCTGCAAGAAAGAAGAGGAGAGACTCCCTGTAGCTCATCATCTATTGACATAGGAGAATTATCTAAATTCTTAATTCTGATAACATGCTCTGATACACAAACACAATCTGAAAAGGAAAATATATATGTGCATACTTCTTCCGAAAGAGTACAAAAATTAAGACAATCAGTTCCTTGTATATCTGCAAAGTGGTGATGTGGATCACATATCTTTCTTCCAAACTGATGTAGCACCTTCCCAAGTCTGAAATGAGGATGAATAGGCTCTGGTGATCATAAATATTATCATATGTAACAAAAAACACCAAATTTTCATTATCTCCGTGAGGATATGGGGCTAGAGTAGAAAAAGGTTAAGCAACTGGGAAAAGCTAATGAGTGTAAAAATATGAATGATGGATGGAATTGAGATTTGGAACATAGGTGTTTATAATAGATACAAACATGTGCAAGATAATTCAAATGATTAATAAGGTCATGGATAACCGACCAGTGAAAAATAGACAAGACTTGAAACCATTAGATATAAGTAACACCGCATAAGAAACCAATGAGTAATCAACTAGTGAACTTTGGGTTTAATTAGTCTTAGGATTATTCAAGGGTATGGTAGATGGTATGGATGATGTCATAACATGCATATCATCCTGAAAGTATGCTTATAAATCATAATTATATCCATATGAATGGAGTGAGGAAGAGATTCTTAAAGACAAGTCAAGATCTAGTGAAAAATCACAAGTATTGGGAGATGAATCTAGGAGACCGATAGGTGGATTATTCAAGAAAAAAACTGAGATTTATGGTTCTGATATATCAAAAAGTGAATTTATATCAAATATATGAGGAATTTTTTAACTTTATAACTCACGGCATAGTTTATATCACCTTGGAATTGTGCACTATGGCAGTGTTCTGAGGATTCAATAGGCTTCTCTAGCTTATCTAGAATTTCAATGTTATGATTATCAAGTAGCTGGGACATGGTGTCCATATTCTTCTTGAAATATTTATTCTTAGTATGAAATCACTTGCTTCAATAACAACACTTGGATGTGCTCCCTTTCTTCTTGGATTTCTTAATTGAACCTTCATCAGTAGGCTTCGAACTTTCTTCTTCATTATTTGACTTTGACTTATTATTTTATTTCACTATTTGCTTCTCTTTTGATATAGCATTCTTACTTCCTTGAAATATGAGAGCATGATCCTTTACCTAAGAGATTATAAGAGAAATCATTTGGATCAATAATCTTGCTTTTTTGTCAGTGAATCAAAGAATGTACTCAAAGAAGGAATTTTTCAATTAGAAATAGCAAGTTGTTGGCCGAATATACTGACCTAGGCCAACTTACGGAAAGACAGCCCACACACTCGACTTAATGCAATCTTGTGTATGTTTGGAGTGACTGTCTCTCACAGGATCAAGGCCTTGCTGCCTGTAAAATGTGCTCTCAAACTCGAGAGTCTCTTTAGGTGAAAGTGATAAGTTGCACTAAAACAGAATCCTCTGATAAATCAAAGAAATTTAACCTAATGACTAACTGATGCTGAAAAACTAACCTAAGCTACGTACAGAAAAAATAGTAGCTCCTAATCCTATAATGACCTAAATGCAAGTTAACTATCCCAAACTGGGAGCTTGAATTAATACTCTGATAACAAGTTTTGTTATAAAAATGGTCTACAATCCTGCAATGTTAGGAAAGCCTACTATCAGCAGATATAGATCTAAATCAACTTACAATAAAACAACATCATATCATAAATTAATTTAGACATGGGAAAAAACTTGTAATCAAAATAGATTTAACACAGTATTGAAACATGACAAGTATACTCAAGTACTAACGTAGAAATGAAACAAAGTCAACTTACACATTTAGTACTTCATATCAGGATTTCACAATCAATCTGAAAAGAAATCATGAAGAAACTCATTTACTATTCCATATGATCACGAATCATTCACATTTCAACACTGTGTCATTCGTTCAAAATCCATTAAAAAAAATGCTTTCACATATAATATAACGATACATACATATGAAAAGGATATTCAACATAGGAAAAACTACATTAAGACAGCATGATATAACTGACAGACTTAGCTAATGTCTTCAGGATCTCTATAAAATCTGGTAGTCCTCAGAAATAGCTCTAAAGGAACACAAGCAAACATAATAATATTAAGTACTGTAATGTGTTTGTTCTTCACAAGTTCTAGGATTCCAAACACCACTCGCAGCCGCGTTTCCTATTCTTTGGTTTACAAAAACCACTGAACATAAAAAAAAATTACAGAACCTTAAAGAAAGAAAGCTTCTCTAGTTCTGATGAGTGCTACCCCCTAAAGCAATCTCTGCTATTCTTTAAATACTTCAATACAAACCAACATAAATCTTAGAAGTGAACTAATTCCATGTTGTGCGCAACTAAAAAAAACGTGTTCAAAGAACCTGCCAAATCTCTCAAATGGTTCACGTTTTTCAGGAGATTCCCTTACAGTCTAATAAAAGAGCTCGTTCTGCACAAAACCCAGATCTCAGATTTTGTTATTTCTTCTCTATTTGCCCGCAGTTTTCTACAGAAAATCATATTCTGAATAATGACAGGAATCCGGCAATCTGCTCTCCATTCTAGTTGATGAGTCGATCTCTTTCTGCAGCGAATGCATAGTCAAAAAGAGAAAAAAATGTAGGATAGCATCCAGATTTACATCAACATCTCCTTTAACACTTGTAAATGCCAAACAAAGTCTGTTAGCAACATGCAATTATGAACATATAGAAATGAATGAGATGTCTGGCGAATTTATGGAATTAATACAGCTCAAACAGGTTTGCGTATCTCACAAATCCTACACTATTTTTGAAAACGGCTCATTTGAAAGAGTAACTTGGCCCATTTGTGAAGTGGGTTTTCAACGGTTTTTCCAGATTCAAAACGGTTTGTTCACAAACAGACCCCGAAATTTGCCTCTCTTGTCGGGTGCGCGATCCAATTTTTTTGTGATCTTTGACGGTTCTGTAGCTGCCTGCCGTTTTTTGTTTGATGATAAACCAATGGCTTGAGAAATAAATTCTTCAGTCAGCCTTAATTCAATGTCCCCGACCTCTCGACACTCAGGAGCAGCATGCAAATACTCATCACCAATAAGCTCGAACCTGGACACAAAAAATGATGAACTGCAGTGAAGTCAAGCAAGCGAGTTATTAAGAGTGATGTTTGCATGATGGAGGATTAACAGATGGAAACCTTCAAGCGACACGAGTACAAAAACTCTAGCTTCACCATGACTCCAGCGTTGATTGCTATTTAATAATGTCATGATGATGTAGACTAGTTCATCGTTTTTAACACATGATCAAATAAAATCTTAATAATGTGATCACCTAAGGATATAATCAATAACTTGGGATCAAGGTAATTATAAAAAGTGATCACGAAATAATTTATAATGTAACCAGACCAATGTCAAAAACTCTAAAAGTCATCTTAGACCCTCATGGCAAGCTTTAACACTAACTCATTTCAGGAATACAAATTTCGAAATAAGGATAAGTGTATAGTAATGTGTGGCATATGAAAATTATATTAAATACACTTTAAAACCTTATGACAAACAAGATAAGATAAATAATTCAGAAGTGATAAGATTTATTAGGTCTCCTATATGAACTAAACAATAACAGTTATCACACCATGTATTAGCTTGTTTGAATTAATAATCATAAATTCATTTGATTTTAAACATGCATGAGTGATAAGTGGAAATGCAAATATGTGCTGCTAACTTCTGTAATTATAGTTTTCAAAGAAATGAGGGTTTAAGATCATGAGAATCAAATGCTGATGTTAATCCTTGTGAATCGATGAATCAATTAAACTTCTATCGAGAGTGCCTTAAGAATCAAAGATTCTTAGGGTACTCCTAGAGTATCCATGATGAGTGTTGATCCAGGTGAAAATATCAAATGTCAATCAAAGATTACCTATTTGAAATGATTTGTGTTCAAAATGCTCCGAAGGGTGTTGCTTGCCAACACAAGCCTATTAGCATGAAAAGTAGACACAAAAATGAGTATTCAGAACCCAATTTTGATAGAATGGAAAGAATCAATTGATATTCCTTCTTCTCTATCCCACATTTCTTGAGAAATAGAATGAGTGACTTGAATTTGGTGAACAAACCCTCAATAAAATTAAAATTGCTTGGACTCAATGAGAATAACTCATTCTCCAACTAATGCGCTCTTACCTCATCTTGTACTCCAAAGAGAGACTCAAGTTTGGTCCATAATTGGTTTGGAGTGGTCAAACCATCTAGATGAAAAAGAAGATAAGGGGAAATAGAAAGGCAAAGCAATCCATAGGCTCCATCCAACCTATTATGCCACTTAGCTTTCTCAATAGTAGAATTAGGCTCATTCTCCAAAGCTAGGGTAACTTTGTATAGTCCCTTACTACGCAATAGAATGCCAATTTTGGATTTCCATTCATGATAGTTGAAGGGATTCAGGATCATAGATGAAGAGGAATAGATGATACGAAGTTGATGCGCTCAATATGATACTCTCTCCAACATGCACACATAAAAACTAGGAGAAAATATTGTAAGCTCAATTTAAGCTCTTCTTAAGAGAGGAATAGGAGACTGGATGCACTCTAATGTAGAGAACTGATAGCCCCTGTACTCTGTAGAACTTAAGAAACCTTATGCTCTAAACTTGACAACCTGTGAGCTCTGATACCATGCAGAAATAATAGCTCTAAGCTATGAAGAAATGGAGCCTTAATACTAAGAAGAAGCACAGGATGTAGATCTAGCTACAAGATAATTCTCACAAGCATGCACAAGGAAAATAGAGAGAAGAATAAAGAGACTGAATACAAGATAAATGATCCAATATGCTTCCAAGTATTATTTATCAAATGAATTCATGATTATTACAATAGTAATCCATCCTTATAAAGGAAAATTAGTTGGTGGAAGACAACTCATCCTAGCTCATAAATCATGATTACTAAATATTATAAACCCCCATAGGTGGCTAAAGCACTTTCAAACTCCGTCAAGGGCCTCACGAATTAGATAAAGCATGAGTGATGGAAAAAAACACTAATCCTAGCATCTGGAGAGAAAACCATGAGGATGGGTTGGCAACAAAAGATAGTAGTTTCCTAGTTGAATAGATTTACCTTGTCGATTGAAAACTTGGAATAAAGAAAGATAAAGACAGAATCTACAAAAAGGTGCAGATACTAATTCTGGAAGTCGATAGAGTAGGAAGGGTCTAACCAGAATCATGATAAAGGCATTATTGGGGTATATCTGGCTAGTGTTTACCAAGTGGTGCAAGTGGATGCCAACTATCTAGGCTAGTAGGTAGGAAATTAATAAAAAAATATTAAATATTGTTATCCTAAGTATGGAGTGGGTTTATAATATCTCAATAGGTATAACTAATTTCACTGAATCCTATGAGAAATATCTATGTATTTAAAAGGATTTAAAAAGGAAACCCTTGGACTTATTTCCTTCTTTTGATTTCGAAAATGGCAAACATGCTCAAGATTCCTATATGCAATCACATAGAGATGAGATGGAAAATAGGTTAAATTATTATGTAATGATTTTGTGCCCTTACGAAAAATAATGAACATAAGATGATTGCACAAAATAGGTAAATGATAGAAATTGCAAACAAACCACAATATCATTTAAAGAGAAGGACATGGATGAGTATTGATTTGAACATTTCTTCATTGAATGCTCCTATGTATGGCGAATGTGTTACCTGGACCTTTTTTATTCAAGCTTTGATTTTTCATATTTATATATGAATTACAACCATATGATTTTGATGATAAATTGACTACTAAACATGTGCCTCATACTTATATTTACTTACCCTTTATAGGATCTCAAGCTTAATCAAATATTTCAAGTACACATGATGTTGAGATTCAAAATGATGAGCTCTTTCCCATTCATGGTCTTTTGAAACAAAGGGAATATGAATGCATGGGAAACCTTGTACATGATTTTTTTTTAGGATATTGATTGTCATGCTTGTTTAAATGATAAAAAATAATATTTGGCCTATACATATTGCTAAGTCTTGTTTGTGTTAGATGTATTTATGGATAAGAATGATACATTGTATGCTTTTAATGAAATTCCTATTGCAAAACATAAGGTATGCCAATAACCAAATATCCCAATATCTGATTATGGTGGAATTGAAAAAAAAAGTTCGAGTCCAATCTACCATCCCATAAATAAAGATAAAATTGAACTCCTAGGAGGCCCTGTAGAAAGTCTCACTACAAATACCAACTAGATATTGGATCTTGAAGATGATAATGATTTGTTAGAGTTCTATATAATGAATTTTCTACCATAATATCCTTAATACTTTCCCTTTTGCCTCAATTTCAAGAACAAAATGCATAATGAAGTTAATTCTCTTGAATGAAATTTAGTGGATATTGAAGAATAGTTATAAGACATTTATGAAAAAAAACATACATATGGAAAATGACATTCATGAAGAAAATATTTTGTAGATGTAATTTCTAAATAGATTCCATTTACAATATTGGCTTAGGAATAAAGAGAGGGTAGGTGAAGATTTAACATTCAAATGCAAATAATTGGAATAAGAGACAACACAGTACATAAATAAGTATTGTGCCCATTTGATAAATGGACGTTTCAATAACATGTATTTTTTAAGAATGACCAAGCAAAATAAACAATATGAGCCTACTTTCCAATAGCAAACTCTTGGGATACATTGTTTACACATAAGCAAAAAAAATTCCATGTCCAAAATATACTTCAAAACTATGTGGTAATGAGATAGAAACATCAAGATTTATCTCAAAATGTTAGGGCAAGGAAGGTAAATTTTTTACTCTGACCATGAATATTCATCCATTGGTAGAATAATTGAATATGATTTTATTTCCCAGATAGAAACATAACTTATATTATCAAACCAAATGTTTGATGATGTGGGAATATGGAATGAAACATATTTCCATCAAGTTTCTAAGTCCTTTTCTAGCAGAATCACACTTGAAATTTTCACCAAGAAGGAGCTATTGTTCAATTATACATGTTTCATACAAGTTTGCAGCATACTTATTAACCTACTCAACCTGATACCCATTTAAGGTCATGGATCATTTGTATTGATGGTTACATTGAAACTATGACTTCACATGACATATGTTGTTGGTGGTTAGTGTAAGACAATAGCACATATAAGTATATTTTGTTTTATGCTTATAAAATAGGATTATTGTTAATTCACCTACTTCGAAATATTATTCTTCTGAGAATAAAATGCTTTTAATTTTAATTTAATTTTTGTTACTTACTTTTAGCTTTCATTTCAACATAGCCTTTCTATTTCTTTGGTCTTTGAAACTCAACTAAGTACGTACCCCTTTTAACTAGTTTTTTCTTGTGATTTTGAAGCCTTCTTGAATATTAATCTACTCATGTTTGGTATTGATAATAGGTTTACTTTTGTTCTAATATATGGTGCCTTACGTGAGCACATTTTGAGTGAGTCATTGAAGAAAGGAATCTTGCTCACTAGGTCCATTTTGTTTCTTATCGTAACCAAGATCAATGAAATGAAAATTTCTCAAGTGTTATGTACTTTTATTGACCTAAGTCATTTGGATATATCAATATGTAGAATCTTGTACCAAAATGGTAAGCCACCTCCTTATCTAAAATTTAATTGAGATCTTGAAAAGAGTCAAACGAAGGAATTAGGTCTATATACCCTTTTACATATCAAAATAGTGTTTAGTGAGTCTTTCACACTAAGTGTTTGTTATTCTATTGAAACTATATTCTTGATATTTTGGTCCATTTAGTCTTTTCCCAACAATCAAAGAAATCTTTGATCATGTGGAAAAGCACAATTGTTTTTCATCTCTAGCTTATATCTTTGATAACACATGAAGAAATTTTATCCCCCCTTACCTTGTTTTGAATCATCTTTGGAAAGGTACTAGTTTGTGAGGTTACACATATACAAACACTTTACTAATTATAACGAATCATTGCATCAAAATTGGTATATTGATAAGTGGAAGTCAAATTTTCATTTAATTAGCTAGGATTTTTAATTGGATTTCTTATTCTTTTTCACAATTATGATCACTAATGATCAAGACCATTGCTTTTGTGTTATTTATTGTTCTTAGTAAGATAATAGAGTGTTGGAGCACTACTTTTACAGAATGTGATTTTTGGGAGTCAAAGTCACAGCAATCCATAGGTATTTAAGGATTGAGTGCTTCCTTTAGTAGCTTGAGTCTATACTTGCTTATGATATGGGAGGTTGGAAAGAAGGTGATGCAGGAGAATCGTGGCATGATAGCAATGTGATGAGTTGGTCACATGTTGTGGAATATTTTTGCTTGTTTTTCTGAGTCATAATTTGTTTGTGGCAATAGGAATGATGGCGGACCATGACTCCCTGCGTGGAGATCAAGCCGCAGTTTGTTTGTTGTGATAGGGACATTTTCATAATGCTTTGTAGTTGTTTGTTTTTAGTTGCAGGACCACTCAATGTAGGAGGTAACAATTTAGCTTAAATAGGCGGATTAGAGAAGGGATAAGGGTTCTTCTCTTCAGCATTAGAATTTCGAGTTTATAGAGATACAGATAGACCTGCGTCTGGTCCTGCTTGTAAATATTTTAATAGATTGAAGAAGAGAGATGAGCTGTGTGTTTGTGTGGTTGCTTAATAAGAAGAGTAGATGTGTGTTTGTAGTATTATTAGCCTCTATGCATTTACTATTTTGAATTGTGAATCCGTGAAGATTCGACTTCGGTGATTTCTTGAACATCTGTGTATTTCTGTGAAATTGTTGATTCACACATGAATTTGTTGCTTGAGTAGTTGAAATAGGTTGTAAATGCATGCATATAAGTTCTAGGATAATGAATCTTAGATATTGTAGGCTGGATTGATCGATTCTCTGATCATTCGGCTCAACCCGCAGCTTCTCTGCCTTAACCAATTAATTACAGAGAAAGAATGATGGAGATTGAGTTCACAGACGAATATCTGACAGTCTAGGAGAGATCCGCAACGGAAGTTGCGAGGAAGATAATGGATCTATAAATATCTGTGAGATCCACACCAAAGAGTAGATCGACGGTCGTGGGGAAGTCCACAAAGATATGATGGTCATGAAAGTTGCGGAAGGAAAGTTGTGGGGGAGAAATTTTGGAAAGTTGACATCGCGCATCCTGTATCCCACAACCCGCTTGCGGAAAAGATGTTGCGGAAAGAAATTACAAGGGGAGGAAAATTCGGAAGGTTTGTCCGCATCCCGCATCCTGCAACCTGCTTGCGAAAAACCCTGTTGCGGGAGCAGAATTATGGGGAGGAAATTTTAGCGCAGAATTTGGCAGTCTTGCTAAGTGTAGGAGCCACCAAATCTTGGAGGTGCTAGTTGGGGTGGCTGCGGTTGATCCGACCTGCACTAATTTTGGTATCAGAGCAAGGAGAAGCACGTGTGAGAGGGAAGCATAGTAGTAAAATATTGAAAGAGCAAATAAGAGTGCTCAATAGGTTCTAGATAGAGAACCAGTGTTACCAAAAGACCAAGTAAAAAGAAGGGGAGTGGTGAGGTAAGTTGTAGCAGTGTGAAAGAGAACTGTTATTGTAGAGGCTTAATGCAAGAGGATGGTTGCACATATAGGTAGGGAAAGAGGTCGTGATAGAGGTCAACCAATGGTGAACATAGAAGTTATGGAGGAAATGAGGGAGCTACAAGAACGTCTGGAAGCCATGGAAACAGATAGACGAAGAGACCCAGAAGCAGGGGATATAAGTGAACCTGAGGATGAAGAGAAAAGGGAAGAAACTGCACCTATTCAAGAAACACCTGAGCTAAGGTATTTGAGATCGATTGTAGGAGAAACTTTAAGGTCGAAACCTAAGTTGTCTACCTATGATGGAATTCTCATTGCTGAGCATTTCATTGACTAGATCAGTGAGCTAGATAAGTACTTTGAGTATGATGAGATTGAAGAAGACAAGAGAGTCATATTGGTTGTGACAAGGTTGAAAGGGCATGCATCCTTGTGGTGGGATAGTGTGCAAGCAGAAAGAAGGAGGAAGAATAAGTCATTGATAAAGAACAGGGATAGGATGGTAGCACAAATGAGGGATAAGTTCTTTCCCAAATATTACTAGTTAATTCTGTATAGATAGGTACAAAACCTTAGGAAAAGATTGTTAACACTGAGAGAGTACACTGAAGAGTTCTACAAAGTAAACCTAAGGGAAGGATATGTGGAAGATTCAGCAGAAAAGGTTGCTAGATATTTCAATGGTCTAAGGATGGATATCTAAGAAGAGATCAACATGATATCACCTAGAATAATGGAGGAGGCATATCAATGTGCCTTTAGGGCAGAAGAAAATATAGCGAGGAAGAAAAGCTTCAATAGAGGTCGAGGTCAAACCAGAGGAAGAGGACAAGCAGCTGGAAGAGGAAGATTTGGAGCGTAGAGGGGAGAGTCCAGTAAATCTAACCAGCAAGAATATCATGGTAGAGGAGGTGGCTCTAGAAGAAGAGGACATTACCAAGGAGGTAGAGGTAGAGAAAGAGGCAGAGGAGCTGCCTATAGGTGCTACGAATGCAACCAGTTGGGGAATAAGTCATTTAAATGTCTAGGGAAGGAAGATGTAGGAGAGAGAGGGGCATATGTAGCTCAGAATGAGCAAAAACAAGAAGAGTCGACAGTGGCGGAAGTTTTTCCAGAGACAGGAGAGGATTTGATGATGAACAAGGTTTTATTGAAACCTAAGAAGGAGCAAGCAGAGCCTTCTCAAAGAAAATATTTATTCAGGACTACGTGTAAAGTCCAAGGGAAGTGTTGTAAGATGGTGATTGACAGTGGGAGAACTGACAATCTTGTTTTCACATAGATGGTGGAGAAACTGAGTTTAAACAGGACCAAGCATCATGTTCCATACACAGTATCTTGGTTACATAAAGGACATCAAATTCTAGTAAGTGAGCAGTGTGAAGTTTATTTCCAAATAGGTCCATATAAGGAAAAGATTATGTGTGATGTTATTCCCATGGATGTTTGTCATATACTATTAGGAAGACCGTGGCAATTTGATAAGAAAGTGATTCATGATGATAAGCGTAACTGTCATAGTTTTGAGCAGAATGGGATAAGACATGTACTTCACCCTTTACAAGAAGGTAGTGCAATAGGACAATCAACACCCAAAGTCCTAATGTTATCAAGGAAATAATATTTGCAACAGATTGAGAAGGAAGAGTTGAACTATGCTATGGTATGTAAATCGAGAGTGGTGACGATGAACACTAACGTGATAAATCTACCTGAGGAGATTTAGGAGATGCTGAGTGAGTTTAATGACATTATGGTGGATGATTTACCCAATGAGTTACCACCAAGGAGGGATATAAGCCATCAAATTGATTTTATTCCAGGAGCCATTTTACCAAATAAGGAAGCGTATAGGTTGACACCTCAAAAGAATGAAGAAGCGAGGAGACATGTCCAAGGATTATTGGACAAAATATTGGTCCAGAAGAGTCTGAGTCCATGTGCAGTACCAGCAGTACTAAAACGAAAGAAGGATGGTGAGTGGAGGATGTGTACTGACTCTAAAGCAATTAATAAGATTACTATCAGATATAGGTTTCCATTACCAAGGATGGATGACATGATGGATTTCCTAAGTGAAGAAACGTTCTTTTCAAAACTAGATTTGAAAAGTGGATATCATTAGATCAGAATCAGATAAAGAGATGAGTGGAAGACAACCTTTAATAAAAATGATGGGTTGTATGAGTGGTTGGTCATGCCATTTGGATTGTCTAACGCACCAAGCACTTTTATGAGATTGATGAATGAAGTATTGAGATATTTCATAGATAATTTTGTGATAGTTTACCTTGATGACATTTTGGTTTTCAGCCAAACAGAAGAAGAGCATCTGAAGTATTTGAGATATGTTTTAGAGAGGCTGCAACAGAAGAAGTTGCTGGTAAAATTGAAGAAGTGTACATTTATGAAGCAAGAGTTGGTATATTTAGGTTTTTTTTATCTCAAGAGATGGGTTGAAGATGGATCCAAAAAAGTTGCAAGCAATCATTGATTGGCCTTCACCTAAGAACATATTTGAGGTAAGAAGTTTCCATGGATTGGCAAGTATTTATAGGAAATTTATAAAGAATTTCAGTATTATTTATGCATCTATTGTCAAGACAATTAAGAAGGATAGGCAACCATTTCAATGGACATCAGAGGATGAAAGGAGTTTTTAGTTCTTGAAGAAGAATATCATGAGCAACTAGTATTGAAGTTACCAAACTTCAAATGCCCTTTCCAAGTAAAGTGTGACGCTAGTGGAGTAGCAATCGGATCTATACTCAGTCAGGAGGACAGGTCTATAACGTATTTCAGTGAGAAGATGAATGATGCTAAGAAGAAGTATTCATCTTATGACAAGGAGTTTAATGCTATTGTTCAAGAAATGAAGCATTGGAGACATTATTTGATGCCTAGATAATTTGTGTTATATTATGATAACCATGCATTGCATTACATTATGCAACAACATAAGTTGAACCTAAAACATGTCAAGTGGGTTGAGTTCTTAAATATCTTTACCTTTGTGTTGAAACACATAAGTGGATAGTCAAACAGAGTAGTTAATGCCTTAAGTAGGAGACTATTGATTGTGCAAGAGAATCAGATCCAAGTCTTGGGATTTGAGCATTTAGGGGATTTGTATGAGACTGACATTGATTTCCAGGAAGCTTACAGGGCTTATGAGAATCCAGTGGAGGTGGACAGAAATCCATGGATGGGGTATATGCTACAAGATGCTTTACTCTTTAAAAATAATAAACTGTGTATACCGAAGTGTTCCATGAGAGAGAATTTGATATAGGAAAAAAACAATGGAGCTATGGCAGGTCACTTTGGAAGTGATAAAACCTTTGGATAGTTAGGTCATTTCTATTTTTGGCCAAGGATGAGATCTGAAGTTGAGAAGTTTGTAAGCAGATGCAGAGTATGCTAGCATGCTAAAGGAAGAAGCCAAAACACAGGGTTGTATACACCATTTCCTATTCCAAGTAGGCCTTGGGATTCTGTGAGAATGGACTTCATTCTGGGTTTACCAAGAACTCAGGAGGGGCATGATTCTATCTTTGTAGTTGTTGATAGATTCACTAAGATGACACATTTCATTCCGTGCTACAAGACTAGTGATGCTACACACATTGCTAACTTGTTTTTAAATGAAGTTGTGAAGCTACATGGTTTACCTAGAAGCATTGTATCTGACAGAGATGTGAAGTTCACAGGTCATTTCTGGAGGACCTTATGGAAGAAGTTGGGTACCAGACTGAACTTCAATTCAGCATATCACCCACAGTCTGATGGACAGACAGAGTTAGTTAATAGGAGTCTAGGGAACATGTTGAGAAGTCTGATTGGAGAGAGTCCTAAGTAGTGGGACATAGTATTATCTCACGCTGAGTTTTCCTATAATGATTCACCAAACAAAAATACAAGGATGAGTCCATTTCAAATTCTTTATGGAATGCATCCAAGAGGAGTGTCTGAACTTCGTGACTTAGGTCAATTGGAGAAAAGGAGTGCTGATGGAGAAGAGTTTGCAACAAGGATCAGTGAAATACAAGAGCAAGTGAAAGCAAGGTTACAATAGAGTAACACTAGTTACAAGGCCAGAGCAGATTCCAAAAGGAGAGAGAAGAACTATGAAGTAGGAGATTTGGTCTTAGCATATCTAAAGAGAGATAGATTTCCAAAGGGAGAGTATAACAAGCTGAAGATGAAGAATATTGGACCTTACAGGATACTCAGAAAGTTCTTAGCAAATGCTTATGAGTTAGAGATACCTACTGGAGTGGGTATTTCACCAATCTTTAATGTTGTAGATCTATATCCTTATGTAGCAGGTGACACTGAAACCTTTGTAGAAGTTGAAGATCCTACTGAAGACTTACAATGGGTGGGGAAGATGCCTGTGACAACATCATTAGAATTTGAGTCCATTCTGGACACTTAAGTGGTAAAGAGTACAAGGAAGAAGGACTATCTGGAGTATTTGGTCAAATGGAAGAAGCGACCAACAGAGGATTCTACTTGGATGAGAGCTGCAGAGTTGGAAGCCAAGGGTTTCAATGTAGCTGATATAATGAATAGGGGTTCATAATTTTTCATCCTTGCAAGTCGAATGCAGAAGCATCATGGCATTTTAACAATGTGATGAGTTGGTCACTTGCTATGGCATTTTTGTTTTGTTTTTTCGAGTCATAATTTTTAGCAGCAGTAGGAATGATGGCAGATCATGACTCCTTGCATGGAGATCAAGTCGCAGTCTGTTTGTTATGATATAGACATTTTCATCATGCTTTGTAGTTTTTTTTTTTTTCAGTTGCAGGACCACTCAGTGTAGGAGTTAACCGTTTAGCTTAAATAGGAGGATTAGAGAAGGGAGAAGGGTTCTTCTCTTCAACATTAGAATTTTGAGTTTACAGAGAAACAGATAGACCTGCGTCTGGTTCTGCTTGTAAATATTTTAATATATTGAAGAAGAGAGTTGGGTTGTGTGTTTGTGTGGTTGCTTAATAGGAAGATTAGATGTGTGTTTGCAGTATTATTAGCCTCTATGCATTTACTGTTTTGAATTGTGAATCTGTGAAGAGTCGACTTCGGTGGTTTCCTGAACATCTGTGTATTTCTGTGAAATTATTGATTCATGCATGAATTTGTTTTTTGAGTAGTTGAAATAGGTTGTAAATTCATGCATAGAAGTGCTAGTATAATGAATCTTAGAGATTACAGTATGGATTGATCGATTCTATGATCAATCGACGCAACCCGCAGATTCTCTTCCTTAACTAGTTTATTGTAGAGAATGAACGACAGAGATTGAGTTTGCAAACAAAGATCTAATGGTCCAGGAGAGATCATCAATGGAAGTTGCGAGGTTGATAACGAATCCACAAATATCTATGAGATATGTACCAAAGAGTAGATCAATGATCGTGGAGAAGGTCACAAAGATATGACGGTCGTGAAAGTTGCAAAAGGAAATTTGTGGGGAGCAATTTTTGAAAGTTGATATCCCGCATCCCACTTGTGGAAAATTTGTTGCTGAATTCAAAAGGTTTGTTGGCATGCTGCATCCCACAACCCACTTTCGGAAAACCCTGTTGCAGGAGCAGAATTGCGGGGAGGCAATTTTAGCGTAGAATTTGGCCGAGGGATAAATTTGGAAGTCATGCTAAGTGCCAGAGCGACCTAATATTGGAGCTGCTGGTTGGGGTGGCTGTAGTTAATCCAACATGAACCATAGGGATATCAATGATCAATATGTATTCATTTAAATACTAGTAAATACTATAATAGATCCATGACCAACACTGTTTTTCATCCCCATCCATATTAGAGTCCTAGATAAAAGAAAGGTTTTCTAGAGTAAGTCTCAGTGATGGTGAAAGATGAAATGGACACCAAATTTTCCACTATAATAATGGATTATAATTTGTGAATGATGATATAAATGATGCCTAATTAAATGAAAAAAATCAAGGTCCCTTGAAAATATACCTTGTCAAATGTGGAGAGAAGGTTGTCCTTGCAACCATTCAAATTACTTACTCAAGCATGTTATTCTCATCCTAGAATGATTTTGCAATACGTTTGGAATGAAGGTTTAATTAGAGGCATATAATTCATTTTCATTGATGGTATCTTTCACCATAGTAATAAATCTATTCCTTTTCTGCACATGAATGTAGAGAAATGTCGATGCCACTCTTAAATGTAAAGATGGGAATTGATATGAGAAATTCACACCACTATCATCTATTCCCAAGCCTATTTCACTTAGAATTATGATATTTCTTGGATACACATGGTTCACCACTAATTGGGTAGTTTTAAAAGTGTTTTTCATTGTCATATTAGCCTCCTATGCTTATGAAACATTTTACTTGCAATCAATGTACAATAGGGTTAATTTAAAAGTAAATATTCCAAAAGATGGGAATTGATATGAGAAATTCACACCACTATCATCTATTCCCAAGCCTATTTCACTTAGAATTATGATATTTCTTGGATACACATGATTCAACACTAATTGGGTAGTTTTAAAAGTGTTTTTCATTGTCATATTAGCTTCCTATGCTTATGAAACATTTTACTTGCAATCAATGTACAATAGGG